>ML831008.1:13311-28963 GCA_009831015.1 Picea engelmannii | reverse complement strand
TTAGCCTCTCTTGGCTATTGATTGCAGCCAGAATTCTCTTCTCGGTCAAGGTCAAGGTGCTCGGAGGGTGGCTTAAGGCCTGTGGTTGGGTGACGAGGGTATCGTCAATGGTTAAACGAGCACAATCCTCTATATTCTAACATCTAGATCATGTAATGAGTATGAGGTGGATGAGACAAAAAACTCTTGGGCATGGGGTTCTTGACATATCAAGGGCTCATATTGTCTCATCTATGGGTACCTTTGTGGAGGGTCTACTACATCCCTTCATTTGCAATGCAACATTTTTCCAAGCCCTTTATTTTCCTTTCATTTTACGGTCTGAACATTGAGTGCTATGTGCAATGGAAAGAAAAGGAGCACTACAATGCCACTTGAAGTTAGAACACATTCAATGCTATGTGCACTGGAAATTAAAGAACATCGCAATGCATTCCCTCATCAAGTGGGACACCTTTTGTTTATTTTCTTTTAAAAGGTCTTTAATTTTTTCAAAGAGAAGCATTTCATTGCTCTCAGGACTTTCAGGGCGAGCATCTAGAAGGATGAATTATGGCTTTTGATTTTTACAGTGCTAGTTGCAACATCTTTAGGCCTTTAGCTCCTTCTTCCCATGAAATGAGGTACAAGCCCTTATTGGGGTCAATGAAGCCAAAAAACAAAAGATGAAGAAATAGAGAGGAAGAAGTGTGGAAAGTGGTAAGTATGAGTGGGAATGGTACGATGACCCTTCAAGGAAAACCCCCCAATAGCAACCCCTTTCTCGAGGGTGACCAACTTACTAGGATACCATGTCAACCGCCAAGGTGAAATAAGGCAAAAGATATAATTTCCAAGTAATGTTCCATAATCAAGACAAAACTCTATATCCATTAGATGTAACTTGGGTGGTTGGGAGGAATGTTGTTACCCTCCCCACCCAGGTTCAATTCTTGTAAGTGACATGTGATGCCCTTAAATGGGTCTATATGATGCTCTTGTTGTTGAGCCCCCAATATTCCGAAAATGCTCGGCCTCACCATGTTCTCTTGTGGATTTCGGGGCATTTTTCGTGGACGTAGCAAGTATCGGTCTTCGGTGTCATGAACCACATGTAAAAGAAAAAAAAATCAAGACAGGACTCTTTGCAACATGCTCAAATGTTTCAAATATGAAAATGACACTTACCATGAGACTAGACTTGTTACCTCATGAAGAAAGACATGTTGTCTTATGTGGACCAAGCTGGCATGGTTGATGCGTGGTGGAGAGGAGGGGCTCTATCTACTCAATGTGGGCTCTGTTGGTCAATCTGGCTCTCGTCACTCCATGTCTGCTACCTGTGGGCCTTGAGACATCATCTCCTTAGTTACCCCTAGGCTGGGGGGGTAACAGGGACTTCAACTCATCATTGCAAAGGGGGTTCACGAAACCAACACCAGAATATCCACATTAGAAGAGTTTGTAGGAGATAATTCCACTTGGAAATTTATTAATAAAAGATGCCACGAATTCAAAGACCCAATAATCAATTGAACAATTAGAAGGTATCCAAGCATCCACTCAAAGAATTAATGGAAGGTGTTGCGAATTTAGTGTTATGGCTATTTGGGGAGGTTCATAAACAATGAGATATATTGTTTTAAACGTTGGAGGGTGGATTTCTAGATACCCATATCTACATACGTGTCTTTCCATATATTTAGGAGTTCCAAATTCGTTTGGGAATCCACAACTCACATGGATTGGTCCATAGTTGATTGCTACAGCTGAAGCACAACTAAATTCGCCTTTGATACTTGGAAGAGAGTTACAACAGTTTCTAAAGGAGGAACACTCAGAACAGTTCCACTTGTCTTCCCTACTCATTTTAGAAAACGATTCCAATAGCTTGGGCTCCAATACATTTTTAGTAATTCCCCATCAATATTTTGTTGTTTCTGTTTCAAGCATTTCATGTATAAAAAAATCCATTCGCCTTTGCAAAGGAGGGAGGACTCTTAGAGCACAGTCTGAATTATGATGGTGTAGAACAAGCTTCTCTTGAGATCACTGGTTAATATAGATTGCAGTTTTGTTTTCTGTAGTGTGTATAAATGGATGTTGTTGTAGTCTTTTAATTTGTTGCCTTGTTCTTGGGAGGGAGCTCACTCCATGAGAGCAGACTGTTGTACAGTTGGTAATCTTTCATTTCTTGTTTTTTGTGTTTATTTATTTATGAAGTTTCAATTCAAGTATTTATAATTTACAGTGTGATTTACTTCTTTGCAAGGCATGGTGTGTTTTCTTTTCTACAATATCATTTAAATTCCTAGATTAGTTTCTATCAAAGTTTGCCAACAACAAGCGCTATGATCTACGGAAATAGGAAGTGCCCAAATCATGCTTGGTGATTCCCTGATGGCAGTAAAGTTCTCATTCCTGGTGATTTCTTGGTGCCAGCAGAGCTAGCATGATCAGTGTTCAAGTACATAATCACTACCAAGAGTGATTGAGCTAACTTTGGACTTTTGTAGTGATGCAATTTCCTTTCTATGTAGAAGCATGTTAGACAAATTAATGCAAGTTAAGAATTTGTAGCCCACACATACAGTGCACGGCATCTCACAAGTCATTAGAAACCCTAGTTGATAAGATAAAATGCACAAGTGTTCCTAGTTAAATAGAAGATATATAGAAACACTATCACCCTGGGCCAACAACAGCAATGGCATCACACATCGGCCGCCAAAATGGATTGCTTTTGGTGATGTTGAGAGGTAAGTCACTCCAAAAAAGACACCTCCCCATAACCATGTCTGCTTCTGCCTTCTCCCTTTTTTTAACACTGACATGATGGAAGGTTGTGCTCCAAAGCCAATTCGTGAAACAAAAAATATGCAAACCTCCTGGTAGATGAATCCATGGAGCCCCTGCCACTACCCTCAGTGGTAGATAGCCCTGAACTTCTAACTGTAAGTTCAGCCCTGTTTGCAACTGTGTTTTCTTTCTTTTTATCCTCGGCATGAATTGAATCATATGCATCTCTCATAATCTTCAGGGTAGATTTAAGACAAATCCCAACATCATGCCCAGGGATTTTAGCTAAATGGTATTTCAACATGTTGATCCCTCCCGTCATATGTTGCCCACACAATTTGCAATTCAATCATTGTCGATTTGTCCCATCTTTAGGGTCCCCATACTAACAAAATGGGTCCAAAGCCTTCAGCATATTTTCTATGGAAATGAATGGCTTCAAAATTCAACCCTCAGGGATTTTAGCTAAATGGTATTTCAACATGTTGATCCCTCCTGTCATATGTTGCCCACACAATTTGCAATTCAATCATTGTCGATTTGTCCCATCTTCAGGGTCCCCATACTAACAAAATGGGTCCAAAGCCTTCAGCATATTTTCTATGGAAATGAACGGCTTCAAAATTCAACCCTAATGCACCAAGAACACAAGAAAATGACATTAAACCCCACTAGAAAAAAAATAACAGCCCATTGGTTAAACAAAAATCAGACCTCTAGATCAGATTATTAGCAATGAAAAATGACAATAAGAAGGTGGATAAAAAAATAATATCAGGGCTCAAGCTTGTTGTCCCATTAAAAAAAATTACATTGTTTTATGGACATGAAAATCATGGCATAATGACAAAAAAAATAAGCAAAATGTAGACAAGCAAAGAGGCAAGAAAACATGCATAAATCTATGAAAAAAATAGCATTAACATGGTGGGATTTAAATACATACCTATGAATGGAAGATTCAACACTAGTTGGCAAATGAAATTGAACCCTTGCTTCACTAAAAAATCCTTGATGGTGTGATGATGGTTGTTTAGCTATCTCGATTGATGATGACCACAAACCCTTCTCCTTCCTTCTCCAACAGCAAAAGACACAAATGACAAAAGAAAACTTATAAAATCAAATTTATCCCCATGGTTTCACCAACCCGAAAAAAAAATGGCAATTTTTCCGAACATCGCTGATTTTTTGGTAATGTTATCAACATTGGTTATTATAGATTGCGTGTATGGGCATAGGCCCACATATGTAGTTGGCCTCTGTTACCTCTCATATATATAGAGGAAGGAGAGAGTCCTTTATTCACTCATTAATTCGTTTCCATTCTTGTGTTAGAGATGTGATCAAGAGAAGTGCACCACTTCCCCTCTCTCTCTCATGGATCTTCTTTTGTACTTGATCTCTCTCTCTCTTGGAGTCACTAGAGTTTCTTGAGCTTCTTGGAGCATCTTGAAGACTAGGGTTAGGGTTTCTTCCCTTGGAGACTTGGAGATTAGTGTTTTATAGATAAAACACTAGGTTTTACTTGTTGAAGTGAAGAAGAAGCAGAGACATCTTGCCTTGGAGGACATGCATGTGTGATGCATGCTTGTTGGATCTCCTTGGTTAGGCTAGGGTTTTCATTCTTTTCTCTAGCTAGGGTTTTGAAGAGCTAGAGGATTGTACTAGTCTTGTGGTAAGGCTACATTATGTACATGAACTTCATCTTTATGCATATTAATAAAGTTACCAGTTGTGCATTACTTGTGTAAATTGCAGATTTGATTTTGAACCATCTATATTCTTCATGGTTTGTAATTTTCAGCACTATATGTCTTGCTGATTTGGCATAAGTTAAGGGTGAATATGTTAAGTGATTTAACATCATAATTGAAGAATATAAGGAGAGATTTTCTGCTGTATTTACAACTGTCATAAGTGATTTTCAGATCTGTTATATGCATGATAAGATTTCCCTAGAGGGCTGAAACTTATTGAAACACTTTGGTATCTTTTCTCTTGAATTGCCAAGCGGATAGGAGAGGTGAAATATAATCTGTTGTTTTTGCTATTTTATTTCTATTTCATAACAGCCCTAAGTCTGAAAATTCACAAGGTTAAGCTCTGAGAAACCTCTAGTTAACAGGTGAAATTTTCTGAGTTGCATTGATTGCCTTTCTCCAGAAAGTTTCTATAGTTTGGAGGGCAAGAGGTGACTTGGAGCATCATGAGAACACCTAATTGGGAGGAGGTGATCAATAGAAATTCCAACTGATTGGAGGAACAAATAATTATCAAAGAACCAACATCGTCATTGTATAAGGGGGAGGCTCATAGAAGCAATCTCCTCTGAAAAGCAAAGTTTCGAGAACAAGCACCTATCTCTACCTGAAGGGGAGTGAACTAGAGATCAAATCCCTTGTACGAGAGGACCAATCTCAAAATAGTCTCAAGACATATAGTACAAGCACCAAATGCCACCTGAATGAAGTGTGGAGCCATATTACAAGGAATAGTGTACTACAACATAAACAATTGGAGTCTCTCAACGTTGGCGTAGTAAGGTTAAAGCAAAGTACTTCCCCAAACCTTGTATCAATACAATACTCAAGCATCTCAGCAAATAGATGCCCCACGCCAAGCATCTCAGCAAATAGAAAGAATCACAAGTGTGGAGCAAAGAGGAAAATGGGACTTCATGTATTGACCATATAGTTAGATATTGGTATCTTAGGGGTTCACACTTCTGATAGGGCCTAAAGGTTGCCCCACCATGGTTAAGCTTAGGCAAGTTGTAAAATTAACCCAATGTTACTTGGTTGCTAGAAGATATCACTTATGCTAACCACTAATTGACTTATGGATAAGCTTGATTCATCACTATGAGTTGGATCCTTGCATTGGGGAACCATGACAGAGTTGTCCACATCATCAACACACTTTTTCAGCACGTGGAGCATGCTTACTTGGCATTTTTGGGCACTCTTGGTGAAGGGGGCGCCCCTCATGGGCCCACTTCACACATGGATGATTATTTGGCACATTACTTGGATGATTACTTGGATGTATGGCAGCCACCTATCAAAGTTGGGTGTGTAATGTCCCCATTTTGGGACATTATAACATTACAATATTTAAGAGTGTTATGCCTACCCGAATAGCCAGATAGGGGTGACAGAGAGTTCCAGAGATATTGAGGGGTTTATTTGGGCCCAACTTGCATCATTCATCATCAGGATCCATTCCGCACAGCTGGGCTTTGGTTCCATTGCATTCCGACGATTTCCGTAATTTTGAGTTATTATGGGTCATATCTTAATTAAATTCACTAAAAAGGTCATAATGGGCATATTACTTGGAGAAACCTCTTAGTGTAATAGCTCATCGGAATCGGGAGGAAGAGCATTACAGGATAAGATGACGAGAAGTGACTTTCAGTGGCCGAAGAAGCCATCAGAATGAATAAATCACTTTTTAGAGGTAAAATGGTTAATTAATTAATTAATTAAGTGATTTAATCAAGGAATAATAAAATAAAGTAAAAGTCACTTGGAGGGAAAAGGTCAACAACGAATTAGGGTTTTGGGAAGCTATAAAGGAAGAGTAAAGCAACCTAATTCATTATGCATTGTTATGATTTGATGTTGAGAGTTCCCAAAGGAGGAAGAGAGTCGACCTTGTTGTTTTGTGGATTTCTGGAGGAAACCACCACCATTGATCGGTTTCGGTGTTGAGAGACACACCCTAGCCATTGGAGATACCATCCAGGTATTTCACAGAGCTATTCAGGAGTATACAGTACATTGTGCGCAGCTCAGCCAGTGAGGGCGCAAGTCAGAATGAGGGTTTGTGGAGCTGCACGAGGTCTGAGCTCAGATTGCAGTTTCCTTCCGACCTAGTGGAGATCCAGCCAGGGCGCTTCTATTGAGCCATTTATCATCAGATTCTAACAATGGAATCTTGCAGAGCACATCATCCAGCCATTTAGGGCGTAGCTCTTCCCGCAGTACATTTGGGGTTGCAGATGGAGTATCAGGACAGATTCAGGGAAACCCTTTCAAACCAATTCTGCATTTGGCGAGACTATCATTTTGAGCCCTATAGCAGTTGATTCCATCGATGGAATCATTTGGGGCGCATCCAGTATCCCAAGAGGTGCGCAAACCCCACAGGAGTCCAGATCTAGTACCTCAGAGGCCAGATCCAATATCTGACACTCATCCATTCCAGTCTAGAGGCCAGGGTGCTTCTATTGGAGCAGTTTCTGACGCATTCCGACGGTCTATCCTTCTGGACGAATTTTCCAGTTGGTAGTAGTTACCGTATTTCTCCGGAATCGCATATTTCTGTCGATCTATCCGTGCATGCATCAGATCTGCATTCATCTTCTGATCACGGGTATTTTTATGCTATTTGATTGTATTCCACTGGTGATCCATGAGATCTAGATGACGATTATACTCTATATTTCTAGTGTGTTATTGTATTTCCATGCTTGAGTCGCATAATATATGTTATTGGGCAGTTGTTGTTCTTTACTTCCGCATGCATCCTTTATATATTGTTTAAACCATAAATACGCAACATGCACATGCAATAACCAACATGCACCTGAAATGACCAACATGCACATGCAATGACCATAAAGATCTCAAACACACAACTAAAATGCATCCAGAAACCCCCAGTGTATCAGATCTGCAAGACAGAATATTGGATCAGTAGCAAATATCTTCATCAGCGGGATCAGGGATATTTCAGTGGTATCAAAGCTTTAGTCCTGCCATCCTATGACTAAAGTCGATGAGTTCAACGGGTGACCCAGAGGGTTGTGAGCATGTGGGTGAAGAATACGGATTTTTCTCCTCTCCCTCTCGGTTCTAAGGAAGAGGAAGAGGCACACAGGGAAGCCGAAAGAATGGCAGAGCGTGAGGCAGAGAGGATGTGGGGAGACAAATATGAGCGACCAGAGGGCAGTGGTAAGGCCCCCATGGATCCAGAGGTAGCCTTCATGCAGGTTATTAGCGATATGTTAGCCAGACAGCGGGCCATGACTCAGTCCTTAGCACAGGTGGCTAATAGATTGGCTATAGTGGGCACCCCGGGCACACAAGCCCCACATACAACACAGGGGAACTCGAGGGCAGGCAGTAGACCCCAGACACCTACTTGCATATACACATCTTCGAGTAGGATTCCCAGACCATGGTTCCCTAGTTTTCAGAGGGCACCACCAGCAGCAGCACAGCAGTCGTTAGCACAGAAGTTGCCCAGTCAGGCGGAAGACATTGAAGAGTACAGGAGGGAGTATGCAGCGTTGGGTCGTGACTTCCATCATGACATGACATTGGTCGAGTACTGTGGACTTAGGGGCATGAACCATCCCAGAGAACCTCAGAGAGGAGGACAGCAACAGTAATAGGGGCATAACATAGATTTCATCCAGAAAGTTGGTAAACTCACCATACCGTCTTTTGACAGATCGTCCAAATGCACTGCCAGAGCTGGGGTACAAAAGCTAGACATGTACTAAAAGCTCAACCAGATGATCAAGACGGAGGCTAGTGACTCTTGCGAATTTGAGGGACAGTTGGATGCACAAGATGATAGCACATGTCCTTCATCTTCTCTGTCAGGCAATGTTGAGAATTCAACACTTCAACATAGTGGTGACACTTGTGAGGATTCATATGTGTTGGCACTTAGACATGATGAGATTAGGAGGTTGAATGACCTACCTATGGGTGTAGACATGGCTTCTAGGAAGTCCTGTATGGAGGATGATGAGCTTCCTATGACGAGCGAGCCACATTTTTCATCTTCTCAATCACCTATGCTAGCCACAACACATGAGGATGTCAGTGGCATTCCTGATATGGTAGAGGAGCCTTGTGTGGGAAATGTACACAAGGGACATATGGATCTGCAGACCCAGGAGGAGAGGTATGGCTTGGAGATAGTTGACCTTACACATACCTATCAGTATGATGAGAGTGAGTCACCACTCTTGGAGATTCCATTGATGGACCAGGTTATGGAGACCGACAGCTTGTTGGGACACTTACTCCCCGGATCGATCTACAGTGATGAGGATGCACTCCTTATTGGACGGGATGACCATGGCACGTGTCTGGACACATCTGTATGGGATCCAGGCACAGATGATATTAGTAGGGTGAGTGCACAAGAGGATACAGTTGCCCATACAGGATACAGTGCGACTCAGATGGGGGTCGCAGTGGGTTATGGTGTACAGTGGCATACAGGAGGACTCAGTAACACAATGGACAGTGAGCAATTCAGTAACTTATCTTTTGAGGAGTGTGTTGTTGAGGATTCCATTATTGACACTAGCAGTGAGAGGCATGAGGTTGCACCTCAACAACGTTGTGATCAGGGGTCACGACACTTGACAGGACAGTTGAAAGTCAGTGAGGACATGATCACGGCATCCACTAGATGCATTGATGATACACATGCATTGGTGGCAGGTTATTGTTGGAGGGCCTCGATGGCACATGATAGTTCAGATAGGGGACTTGCCATTGATGACTTCCATACACTCATTGAGAGAGTGGTTGTGATGAGGGCCGACTACCAGCAGTTATTGATGGATAGGGATTACCTATTGGAGATTGGCAAGATGTATCACAGAGAATTGAGGGAGCAGGAGGTTGAAGTGGACCTGTTATCGCACAGTTTGTAGCTAGGAGTAAAGGCTATAAGGTAGAAGGCCAAACTGGCGTAACAGGAACCTATCCCACCCAATGTCACCACGATGGGTAGGTTCTTTCTCTTTAGGGAGGCTAGGCCCAAGGGAGACGTCCCCAGTGACATGGGGTTTTGAAAGGGCAAAAGATAAAAGGACAACGACAAGTTCCCCCTTCACAGATCACCGCCAATCAGATAGTCCCGGCTAAACAACCAATAATATGATATAACCAAAGAAAAGAAAAGCACCTGCTTGAGACAATACAACAAGGAAACTGATACATGCAATCTCTGATTAGTACTTCATGTATATCAAAGACTATCTTGTATTCAATATGAGCAGTTCAAAAGTAAATGTTGACGAAGTCAATGTTTACAAAATAGCAATAGCAGTAATGTCACTTCACCAATAAATACTAGAATGATACAGCATTCAATAAAACAAATCACTTCTTAACTCAATTAATGCCTTCAACAACCATTCAATTGCTTATAAAGTAAAACGTTGCTTCATTGAGATGAAATAACCAAGAGTGACGTCAGCAACTTAGGGTTAGTAGGTTAGGGTTAGTGCAGTTAGGGTTTTAAATTCAAGTTTTGAGAGTGTTTGGATCAAAGTCTTACTTCAACGCTGCAGGTCTTGGGATCAGTGCCTTAGGGTAGAATGGAGTCAATAAGTGAAGGACGCACAAGTTGAAGGAGATGAGATTTCAAAGGATTGGAGGGAAAAGTTTCAAGGTGTTGCTAAAGCAAGGCCTTAAAGACAGAATCCTAGGGGAGAGAGGCTCACTCCGGTGTTGCAAAAGCAAGGCCTCGTGCTCTCTCCTCCTTCCCGGCAAACGGCTAGCTCAGATGAAGCACAAAATCAAGACAAGAGGGCTTAATGAGGGAGAGTGTTGCTACAGCAAGGCTCTTTCATCAAACCCTAAAGGAAAAACGGCCCTAAGTGTAGATAACCTAGGCTTGGGACATCTTCCTCTTCTTGGACTTTAAAAGGTATGGCTAGCACAGGGGAAAGAGAAACAAGGAGTGTAGCTACGGCTAGGCTCTCTTCCTCTCTTCCAATGGCTGAAGGTTTTTTTATCAGGGGACATGAGACAAGGACCTACTTGTGTGCTTGTCAATTAGGGTTTTGATTCAGCAAATTTATAAGCAATATGCAAGAAATTTAAACTACAACCATTCAATAAGAAGTTTTGCAAAAGAAACACTTACAATTCATGAAGAAATAACCATGCAAACACTAGTTGTAACACCTTCCTTCAAGAGAAACACCATAAATGCCAAAAATCTCTTCCTTCAACAAGTGCGCATCACTTAGTTTAGCCAAAAACCCCAATAAGGCGCTAAAAATCAGACCTCACTATGAGTGAGTGAATTTGTTATGATAAAAATGAGAGTGAAAACCCTCAATATATAGTGTATCAATGACCTAATTTACTTTTAGGTCATAAAAAGGCCGACAAGTCCATAATGTCAAAATAATATTGTTTTTACACTAAATGCTAAGTAAAAACCCTAATCAAGCAAAAGGTGAGATGTCAAGCCCCTCTGAGGGAGACGTTAGCCCTTTCTAGGGCCAGTGCAGCATCTAGAAGCAAAACATTAGCCCTCCTTGGGCTCTCCCAAACTGCCACACGTGCCAACCACCCTGTCCATCTATCATATGCTCATGATGACGTCATAAGCTTTCTGGTGACGTCCTGGGTCATCTGGAGCCAACGTTCTACTGCAAGTGGGTCATTCCCCCTAGGTCCAGCTCAGCCAAAGTGCCCCTGATGGAACATCATTTTCTCCTCCGGTGCAAAGGCCCTAATCCATCTCCATCCTGACTCTGCCCCCTGATAGGGTCTCAGCATCCACCTGGTGGGCTCTTTAGCCCCGTGGAGGTATGAACTAGTCATCTCCCCATGTGTACCGGTCCAAATGGTACCTGTCCATCGGGCATGGTCCTGCACATCAAAAGCTACGCCCTTGATGGGCTCATCAGTCACAAGGATCATAGCAATGTCAATCACATCTCATCATCAATATTATTAAACATATGAATAAAACCCCTAATACATCAGTCAATAGCTCAAAGACATTACAAAAACCTGCAATACAAGTTTGGAGAAAAGGACAAGGTGTCCTATTGGGCTAGTGTCCACAAGAAAAGGAAGGTTTCCAAGAAGATCCCATCCAAGCCATGTAAGTGAGGTGATGTGGTTAGGGGATGTCCAAACATGTGGGTGCAGTGAGGGCCAAGGATGCATAAGTGTTACCTGTGGGTGCCTTTGTAGAAGGCGAGTTGTACCTGTCATGGATGCATTTTTTCCAAGCCCATTCTTGCCTTTATTCTTTTTCTTGCTTTATTCTTTTATTTGTTTTCTTCTTCTTTTTCTTTTATTCAAGAACTAACCAGAGGACACTGCCTTGGCATGGTGATCAGAGTTGACAGCGTTACGCACAAGTACTTTCACAGAGATGAGAAGGTTGGCTCGTGAAGAGACCCCCTTTCCCTTGGCCATGCAATCAAAGGTCACTACCCTAGCGTGGTAACCAGATGGTGGCAATGTCATACTATTAGGTACCCATGGACCTACTAGGCTGGCTCGTGATGAGACCCCCTATACTCTGAGTAGGTCTTGTTTTGTTATTTTCCAGGTCCCTCTTGTTTCTTGCTGAGATGCTTTTTACTGCCTTCTTGGGGATCCCTGGGCAAAGCATCTCGAGGTTTTATTTCTAGGCTTTTGTCTTTTACCAGCTACTTTTACCTTCTGGGCCTTTAGCCCCTTCTTCCCACGAGATAAGGTGCAATCTTGTAAATAGGTCAACCCAATGCCCGGACAAGGGGAATGGGATAGATGAGCAGGAAACAAGATGTAAAAGTTGCGAGCAGACAATGGCTCTTCAGAAATTCCCCTAATGGAAAACCAAAACCTATGGGCACAAGCTTGCTAGGGCACCCTGTCAATTCCCCCAAGCATGGTCAAGTGGGCAAATGTAAAATCCAAGCAGATGTTAGAGATAAAAGGAATCAAATGCATATATTTAAAGGTTTTAATGATCAAAAGTGACACATACCATGATACCTGGACCAATTACCTCATGGAGCAAGAGCATCTTCTGATACAGGAACAAGCCGATGGTGATGGATGTTGTTATTGCTGACAAGACAAAGCTGATGGAAAAAGAAAAGGATGGGCCCTCCAGGGCCATGCTCAGGTCAATCCTGCTCTCGGTACTCCATGTCTAGGACCTGTGGGCCTCGAGACATGATCTCTTAGTTATCCCTAAAAAGTGGCGATAACATTTGGCTCCAACTCGGGGACATGTGCTCACCGTAGAGCGCATGAGAACCTCAGCATCTTTGGCATAACTTGCAAACCTGCTCAATCTCGATAGAAGTATCAATAACAAAATTGGGGTGGTAATGCCACCCCAGCATACATAGATATATATACTAAAATAAAGCAATCAATATGCGAATGTAAAGCAAAGTACCTACCTTTACTTACCTGTTGGTTGGATGTTCGATGTAGTCAAACGACTAGTATAGCCAATCCAGCAATGTCCCACGATACCTGCCTTTGTGCTTCATCATAAACCAAAATAGTGATAAATCAAGCACAAAAATGTCATGAGTTAGAATATATATCATATCATCGGAAATCTCAAAGTCTAACTCATGGAGGCAGGTGGGAGGGAAAAAGTGATCCCAATACATACTCTCGGGAGAGTGCTCAATCCATCTTAGGAATAGATTGTGAAAAGTCAAAGGTTCAGGAGATTTACTCGAGGAATCTGAATGCTGGCTACCTTGTACGTCTTCACAACTTGAGGACCGAGGAGGGATTAGCAAAAACTGAAAGGATGATTGACCATTCCTAAAGGGGAGGCTGGAAAACTGTGATAATAGGCTTCTTCTTGAGGCACTCAACTTTCCCCTAAAATTCAGAATGAGGTTTTGCCTTACAGGAGACTTGGGATAAGGGGTATATTTCCAAGCCACACCTTCAGTGACATAGGGAGGTAAAGTGATCAAAGGGGGGTGGAAAATCTTATCACAAGTATCCTGCTTCAGGGAAGTAACTTCCTCATTCTTATCAATATCTGAGCATAACGTTGGTTGATAACTTTCTTCATAGGATAAATCTAAGTGGTCAGATGGATAGTCATCAAAGTCCTCAAGGTATGACCGAAAATTAATCAGAGAGCATAGCATTAGGTCATCCCTGGGTGTCTGAATAAGGTCAAGTTCTTGTTGCCAGATGTCAAAATTATTGGTAACTTCATGTGATAAATGCAAAGGCAACCTTTGGAAAGGACCATCAATGTCGTACATGGGATTGCCATCATATCTAATCATATCCCATCCACGTTTCTCGACATGTATGAATTCATCAAAATTATCAACAAAGTCATTATCTTCATCATAACATGAAGGGGTTAAAACATTCGATACTATTTTGCTCTCTACATCATAAAATAAAGAATCATTTAAAGTTTTAAAATAACTCACCTTGTTTAATCCTTCCTGTGCAGGAGCTTCAAGTGTTCAGATGTGGTTAAGGGATGTACAAACATGTGGGTGCAGTGAGGGCCAAGGATGCATAAGTGTTACCTGTGGGTGCCTTTGTAGAAGGCGAGCTATACCTATCATGGATGCATTTTTTCCAAGCCCATTCTTTCCTTTATTCTTTTTCTTGCTTTATTCTTTTATTTGCTTTTCTTCTTCTTTTTCTTTTATTCAAGAACTAACCAGGGGACACTGCCTTGGCATGGTGACCAGAGCTAATAGCGTTACCCACAAGTACTTTCACAAAGATGAGAAGGTTGGCTCGTGATGAGACCCCCTTTCCCTTGGCCATGCAACCAAAGGTCACTGCCCTGGCGTGGTAACTAGATGGTGGCAATGTCATACTGTTAGGTACCCATGGCCCTAATAGGTTGGCTCGTGATGAAACCCCCTATCCTCTGAATAGGTCTTATTTTGTTATTTTCCGGGTCCCTCTTGTTTCTTGCTGAGAGGCTTTTTACTGCCTTCTCGGGGATCCCTGGGCGAAGCATCTCGAGGTTTTATTTCTAGGCTTTTGTCTTTTACCAACTACTTTTACCTTCTGGGCCTTTAGCCCCTTCTTCCCACGAGATAAGGTGCAATCTTGTAAATAGGTCAACCCAATGCCCGGACAAGGGGAATGGGGTAGATGAGCAGGAAACAAGATGTAAAAGTGGTAGTATGATGGGAGCAGACGATGGCTCTTCAGAAATTCCCCCAGTGGCAAACCAAAACCTATGGGCACAGGCTTGCTAGGGCACCCTGTCAATTCCACCAAGCATGGTCAAGTGGGAAAATGTAAGATCCAAGTAGTTGTTAGAGATAAAAGGAATCAAATGCATATATTTAAAGGTTTTTGTGATCAAAAGTGACACATACCATGATACCTGGACCAATTACCTCATGGAGCAAGAACCTCTTCTGATACAAGACTAAGATGATGGTGATGGATGTTGTTGTTGCTGAGAAGACAAAGCTGATGGAAAAAGAAAAGGATGGGCCCTCCAGGGCCATGCTCAGGTCAATCCTGCTCTCGGTACTCCATGGCTAGGACCTGTAGGCCTCGAGACATGATCTCCTAGTTATCCCTAAAAAGTGGGGATAGCAGGACCGACTCACTCATGAGTTGGTGAGCACACGAGGATTCTTGGAAGGCACACAGACAACCCTTCAAGAATCAGAGGCCAGATTAGAGAAGCTCCTTGACGAGACTAGTCAGAGATCCACTATATTTATCTCAGTAGAGAGTCAGATATATCCTTCAGTTACATTGTTAGCGGATATTGGTGGTTTGGCAGAGGAGCATGAGGAGATGTAATTAGTAGAGCATGGAGATTCCTCTCCGTTACAACAATATACATATCTGGGAGATCACCTTCATCGTAGCAGCAATTGCGTGAGTGATGATGGATGGAGAATGATTGACCCTCAGTTTGTGGAGATTGTACCCAATGGTTGGTGTTCATTGATGAGTATAGACGATTATTTACCATGGGTGCCATGTGATGTCCCATCCCCAAGATTAGGCCAGCAGGGAGTGACTTAGTAGTCTATATGTTCCCGTAGACTATAGTCAGGCACAAACAGGGAACAAGATGGAGAAATAAGGAGGAATTAATGGCTAAACGATGAATTAAGCCA
>ML831007.1:26912-55015 GCA_009831015.1 Picea engelmannii | reverse complement strand
CAATCATGTGTTTTTACCCCACCAAATTCACCTTTCTTCATTAAGATATTCTTTATGTTTGAACAAAAGACTGTGGGAAATTTAATTTTTTGAATCACCTCTTTTACACCATTGCTTTGCTTCTTTGTTAATAACCATGGAAGGTTATTTTGGTCTCCATAGTTATTTGATTGGATCACATTCTTCCCGATATGCATTGTATCAAATAAATGAACTATTTTTAGGCCCTCATAGTAAGAAAACCTCATTAATTGAGTGTGATAAAATTTAATTCCTCTTGGAATCCCATTATTACTACCTTCACGACGACGACATTGATGAAGTATTAAAAAAATCAGAACATTATTTATCAAATGCGGTAAAATAAAATGAATAATTAAAATAAAATTTCAAAACATGATTCCATTTATGATACATAAAAATATGTGTACCTCGAGGATTAATTCTGTCATATGCCAACTTCCATAGGTGAGGTGACATTCTTTGTGGTTTTAGTCTAGTCTCTTGTTTCCCATTGAAAAGATCTTTTTGAGTAGTACAATACTTATGGTTCTTAGAGAGGAAGTGTCTATCCTCATCAAACACCTCCTTTCCTAAACATTTTGACCGATGCGATGTCATCTTAGGACCAAAAAATGAACATGCAAATTTACTCTTTGTTTGAAGACCTGCAACACATGGATTAATATATGAAATTATTATTCAAACAACATGCATGATATATTCAATTAATTATATACTATTCAAGCATGAAATATGGAATTCTACATACCACAAAAATGTATTAGTCCTGGGGAATCATGAATTGTCCATAAACGTATTCCACGACATTGAAATCTCTTCTACCCAGTTGGTTTATAGATGTCATACATAGTGATTCCCTCCCATAACTTTAGTAGCTCGTCAATAAGAGGCTCAATATACACATTCATATATTTAACTTGGTACTTACCTAATTGTTTGAAATTACACAAAATTACTACCATGGTATGTATATATACGTAAATAAATAAATAAAAGATGTTATGCAAAAAAAGAGAAAAACAAAAATTTTAAATTCAAAAAATTAATGTAAACAAATACCTATAATAATAATTGTCAACATTATGTGCTCCCTTTTTATTGACATCCAAGGAGGAATGTTATTATTGATAACATAAATAGTCCACACTGAGTAGACAAACCGAAGCTCTCCAAATGGATTAACATTGTCAGTTGCCAATGAAAGCCTAACATTACGAGGTTCATCTATAAATTATATCCATTTTGAAGCATTTTCCTAAATGCATAACCATGTGCAGGAATTCAAAGAACGCCATCTTCAATTCTCTTTCATGCATGGTAATCCATAAACTGTGTTATGCTTTGGCACATGAATAGTCGTTGCAAACATGGAATTATGGGCATATGTCGGAGAACCTTTCGAGGGACCATTTTTGTTACTTGATCGATTCGATATCTACTGATACCACATATCGAGCATTTTGTTTTCGACGCATGTTGTCCATAATAGATAATATGATCATCAGGACATTCATCTATACTTTGATACTCTATTCCAATTTCTTTCATAATGACATGTAAATCTTGATACGTGTGAGGTAAAATATTTGACGTGTAACAAAAATTCACCTAACAATCTAAAACATAAAAATAAATAGTTAATGTAAAGAATAGTAATTGTAAATATTGCATTTTTATTTTACACATTAACTAACACTAAAACAAATGGGGAAAAGTCAACCTTTATGTAGATGTGATGAAACATATTACACACTTTAGGATCTGTGTCATATAAGTGTTCGACAAATGATTCGTAACCTTTAAGTTCACCAACAACAATGTAGTGGACAAAAGATTTTCTCTTGACCCTTTATAAAGTCATTTATTTTCCTTTTCAATCAGAGGTTCATCATAAATAACATCACTATTGTTCCCATGATCCTCATCTGGATGACCGAATAAGTCTTGGATCATTTGATTTGTCCCATCATCTTGAACTATATTATTATTGTCATCTACTTCCATGGGATCATTAACTTGATCTTCATTATCTGCTTCAAGTTCTTCATCTTGTACAACATCATTTCTTCTACTACTTGGTGCTTTGTGCATAAAGTTAGGGGGGAAATCTAACTTTATAATTACAAGCAATCATGAAAAATTAGTGCATGTATAAAACAATATAAAAGTTTGAGAATACAATAAATATTAAAAAAGATAATGAATATATATGTATATATATAATTACCATGGGGCGATATTCATTTGATCCCCCGTCCATGTGCCCATATTTTATACAATGTTTTTTAGCTGTTGCTATTAAAACTATTTTGGGACATCTAGTACAACAATTTTTGCAAGGGAAATAACGTTTATCGTCACCCTTTTCACTCTCTTTAATTTTTTTCCCACCTCTAATGTTTTCTGACATTCTTCCCCACATACATATACTGAAAAAAAACACTTTTTTTTTGTTCACGAAGAAGACCTGCTTATACCCTTTTTGAACTTTCGTTATTATAGCGAACTTGTCACAACATTCGTAAAATGAAACATATTTTCATATTTTATAATTTCGCAATTCTGACTATTGTTCACCAAGTCAAAGTTGACTTGGTCAAATACTAGTTGACCGTTGGGGTGGGGAAAACCTAGTGTCCATAACGTCGCAATTGCGAAGAATATTTCACCAACGTCACAAGAGAGATGAAAATGAAACGTCATCACAAGAGTGATGACCTCCTAACATCATTGCAAGTGCAACATGTTTTTGTAGTACGTTGCAAGAGCGACGTTATCGGGAAATATGGAGAAACAAATTTAAAATTTCCTCTATTTTTTTACAGTATGGCCAATTTTGTCCATAACGTCGCAAATAGAATGTCAAAATTTTTACCTTATGTACTAGTGACGGAACATAGATGAACTTCTCAAGAATGATCTAATCTTCCTATGATGATCCTTGGACCTATCCATGCATCAAACACATTCCATACCATACATCATGAAGCAAAATATATATCAACAATGAATAGAGAATCATGAACAAAAAATCAACCATGTACATCCTGTGCCATACTGTGTTGTTGTCCCTTGACCAAGTTTTGAAGAACCTTGGTCATGTTTGACCATTTTTGGGATGTCGACAGGCTGGTCAAAGACGGAGCACCCAGGCGAAGTGGAGATAGCAGGATCTCGCCCCTTTTTGCGGGTTTTTTGGGTTTATGGTTTATGTAATGGATATGGGATGTCGGCCCATGGGTCTTACCCATGTTTAGGCCCATTTTGTAATGTATAAATAAGTAGCTAGGTGATGTAAGAAGGATCCAATCAGTTGTAATCCAGTGGGCTAAGTGCAAATAGTTGTGAATGCTTTGTGCATACTGTGTGTTGATAAATTGTACATCTAAGTGCAAGTGATTGTAAGAAGGCTCTGTGTTGTGCCAAGCTCGGGGAAGGAGGATTTGGTGAGGTGCGTGCAGATCTCTTGTCCTATGCAGAGTTGGTTTTATAGCTCTGTGCAAGTAAGAAGATTGAAAGAAGATAATAAAGAATATGAAGAGTTGGTGGACGTAGCCCGACGCTAGGGGTGAACCACGTATATCCGATGTTGTGATTGCTCTGTGCGATTGATGTGATTTATTCTTAGTGGTATAATATTTATGTATATAGATACATCTGTTGGAGTACCTTAGTGCTTAGTGATACGAATGAATGCTAGATCTGATATATTTCTATGTGCTAAGTGCTTGGATGTGTTAGATCTTGTTGAATACTGTGTTGTTCTGTAATTCAGGTTTTACCTATGATGTGAATAAAGGGTCAAAGACTAATGAACATTAATTTCTAAGTGATCTATTAATTATTTTGATCACAGATATGTGTCCCAGCCTGGTTGTAGACACTTGCGTCCTGCAACCCCCCCTTCCTCTACCTCGGGTGAGACTTCATTAGCTTTGCAGGTGTTGCTGAAAGGGATGATAGTTAGGGTTTTGTTGGTGCGTTGTTGAAGTGTTGAACCCTAGGTCTTCCCCTTTGCCAACAAATGGTTTTGATGCCGAGACCTGAAACTATGATTGCTGGGAACTGAGAAAAAGAGAAATATCTATGTGTAGATCTGTTGCTGTAGTGTGCAATACTCTACTTGACTTGTGAAGCTCTTTGCCAAGAAGAGAAGTATGATTTGAAGAAAAGAGGTAATATCTTAAATCTTGGTGCTCTGATAAAGGTAAGATAAGTGGAAAATTTTGTTTCAAAAGAATGGATCTAGGTATATTTGATATATTTCATCCTAGTTTGAAAACTAGGGAACAACTCGAAGAAAGAAGATATGATATGAATAGATATGATAGAAATAGTAAAAGATATGTTATTCCTATGCATAGAAATAATTTTTGGACTAACAAGTGGATGAAGGATCTTAGAAATAATTTTTTGCAGGTCCATCACTGTGATCCCAGTGTGCAGTATAGGAAAGGTTGGGGATCATTTAAGAGAAAGAAAGGATTGGCATTATGTTATAATTGTAGAAGATTGGGACATCTTTCTAAGGAATGCCCTGGTAGAGGCCCTATTTTTCCTTGTAGTAAATCCATTGATCATGAAGTTTTGGATTTCCCTAGAATGATTGATAAATTTGAAAAGATGAACATGAGACAAGAAAACCATGAGGAAGGTCAAGAGACTAATAATATGCCAAAGAACCAGAAATAATCCGAGGCTATATTATTACAGATGAAAGAAACATTGAATGATCACATAGACATCAATTTATCAAAGATCTTAAAAGAGAAAGAATGCATAGAAACAAGAATATGAGACTTCGACATAGACGGTGTATTGGACGTAGAAACACAGGTGAACATTATGCCAGAAAGTACTTGGGAAATTTTGGGAAAGCCTGATATGATTCCTTCATTGGAAGGTGTTGGATACTCGCTTCCCTTCTCAGGTTGTCTGAGTTATTGACCTAGGGTTCATGTCATTCGAGGTTCTAACAAAGCCGCTAAAACTATCAACCCTCCTAGTAAACCATAAGGCAACACAACGCCCAGAAAGCGTTGCGTAGTCTCACCCGAGATAGCTTTAAATGGGTGGTTGTAAGACTCAGGTGTTTATAGCCTAGGAAAGAGTAGGGGATAGGGATTTCTCGGATAGGGTCAGATACCATGACCTGTAAGGGAGAGTACTTATTCCTTGGATTCGCATACAAATATCCCATAGTTTAATTAAAGTTAAGTATAAGTAGATTCATAACAATGTATTAACTCATTCATCAAGTTTAACCATCAATTGTTGAAATAAATAAGAATCATGCATACATTTAACACGTTACACCAGAGTTACCATGGTTCACCCCCTCATGGTCTATGTCCACAAAGATTTGGCTCTTGGCTCTTGTATTATGATAGTTCTGCATTTCTTGTGCCTCGCGCTTACAATTCTCCACAAAACTGGGTAATATCTATGTGAGGAAAACTAGATCACACCAAGCTCCATGGCTTGTGGTCTAATCCTCATATCTACCTCTCCTTGGGTATCCTTTACTCAACAACTTAAAAAATTAGTTTGTACCATTTAGAACACTACATAGAATCGCTAACAACTACTAACGAACAATCCTATATGATACTTTCGTATCTATATTTATATATTTCAAGATCTTCATCCTTTTACAGAATATTACAAAAACCCTAACCCTTCTTACATTAGGTCTTTCTCCCATATGCGTGTTTCTCCTCCTCCAGCTGTCGCTTTCCTTTGTGCACACTTTCTTGCATTCACATGTGCTTCTCTTCTGCCAGTTTTTACTTCAGTTTTCTGCATGCTTTCTTTCAGATGATTGTTCTTCTTTTCTCTTCAGCTTGGTACCAACAGGCCCCCAACACTGACATGTGACTCATCCTAAGTCACCTAGTTTCTTTGTGCTTCCTTGATCTCCTTGGTGATCCTCTGGAACTGTTCCTACAACTTTTCTGCTTTTGTCAGTCCCTGTGCGGTTTTCTCCTTGATGGTGTCGACTTTCAGAGCTTCCACTTCCTCGCTCATCAGTACTGCACATTCTAGCTGAGTCTGTGCTGTCTGGTTTCTAGCTTATTCTACCTGCGCAATTACTTCTGCTACTTGTTCCTGCAACGGTTCTATTTGAGCCTGATGCTCCTATTTCTATGTTTGCACAGTGATAACTTCTTCTTGTATCTTCTTCAACTCTTGCATTCCCTTGAATCATTCTAGAATTAGTATGGTCTTATGTCATTGCTTGATTTCTTGGATCATTGAATTGATCCTCTGCTCCTCCTTGTCCCAATGTTGGACTTATGGATCCTCTTCCAGCCTTGTCCACAGTTGTGTTGCTTTATCTAGCAAGTTGGTTGTTGTGATGACCTATTTTTCTAAGTCCTGCAGCTGCATTGTTGCTTCCTGCTTCCTTTTCTCCTTCACTACTGATGGAGTTGTCGGTATAATCTATCCATAGAGAGTCTTGATCTCCTTTTTATACTGATCAATTTCCTGCACAATCTGGTAGATCTTCTTTGCGACTAGGAGTTCATTTCCTTGCGTAGTAGTTGGAAGTTTCCCAAAAAATTCTTCCACTCTACATTCCAGCTCATTTATGCGTTCTTTCTCCTCCTTGGTTTCTGATTGGGCCTATGTGCAAACTATTTCCAGTGCTTCTCGCTTCTTTGTTGCTTGTTGTAGCTCGACTAAGTTTTTATGTGCTCGAGCCTGCATCTCGTGGTCAACGCTAACCTATAGTTTGTGTAATGTTTTTGATGCTATCTGTGTCAAGACCAATTGGATATGATCCAAATCCTTCAGTGGTGTCTGTCCCACAATTTCATCCATTCGCAACATGCTAGGCTTTATGTAGACCATGGAATGTGCATGTGGTATCGAAAGAACTGGGTTGTGTTCTTCTACCTCCACCCTTTCTATGGTCTATGTGGTCGATGGCTCTATGCCTCTACTGCTACTTATGATCTGGGCTTCCATGGATTTCTTAAGGAGTTGTCCCATTTTTGTCAGTTCCTTCTGTAGTTTATCCCTATAGTGCGTGGCATGATCAAAATCTTCTGTGAGGTAGTCTTAGACCATCCTGGCAATAATATCTCCATCATCCTCCATGATTGTGTAATTCCGTGGTGGTCGTTGTTCCTTCATTTTCTTGCACGCATCTGCGTCCTGTATTGCTAGTCTCTTAGCCCCCTTGGTTTCTATGTGATGGGGTTTGGTGCAGTTTCATGTGCTCCCTCAGCTGGTTTATTCTATCCATTGGTCGACTGGGTGGTTTTTGTTCCTCCTTTCTGGGTCCCTGGCTTCTCTAAGTCATCATCTACCTGAGTTGGCTTGGTTTGGCCCGTTCTTCATCTCTTGGGTATTGGGATTTGTGGAGGCTGTGTCTCTGCTTGCATAACCCCTCCTTATGTTGTTTGTGTTGGTACTCCTCTAGGTATAGTTGGGATCCTCCATTCATCAGGCCATTCACTGATGATCATGTCGATATCGACCTTGGTGACACAATAGCACATCTGTAGCCACTATTTATCCGAGTCCTGCCTTGGTTGTATCCACATGGCTTGTTGTCTAGACCAGAAATTAGTGATGTCCCCATATCATGCGACATCCTCTGGAGTTATTCTCCATGCTCAGTTGATGGCTTCCTGTATCTCCTGTAGGTACACTTCGAATACAATTCCGTTCTCCTTCTTCTGCTTGGCTAGTGGCCCAGATATCAGGACGTGATATCTTTCTCCTCCTGGCTATGGTGTGGTAGCAAAGATGGTGTATTCTCGTTCTCGCCATCCCATGAAAGATATGAAAGTGATCAATCGTGAGTAATGAAATTTTGTACCTGTGTCCTACGCATCTTTGCAGTCTATTTGGAATAAGTTTGATAGGTATGGTGCCCAAATCATGAAGGTGCCTTCTGTGCACTGAGCTAGAACAACAATGAATCCTATTGGTACTTCGTCTTTGTCGAATTTTCGTAGCAGTTTGCAGGCTAAGATCTTTGCGCCCAATTGTGTCATGACATTTTTGACTCGTTTAATTATAATTCCACTTGTTCCCCTGTCGGTGCCATATTTTTTTTTCATCTCTTCTACTAATGATTTTTCCTTGGACTTATCATCCAGAATCAGCACAGGATCCATACTCCTAGTGGGTAGGCTTTTTATTTGCGTGATAAGTTCGACCATTATGTGGACAGGTTTGTCCAACCATATTTCCCCTCCATGTGTAATTTATAATAGTTTTTTGACGTATGTCGTCACATATTGGCCTCTACCAAAGTGTGGTATATTCAACAACCCTAGAATTCATGTTTTGTCCAGTCTAGTGGCCCACTGGTGTGGCTGAGTGATGGATTCTTCGAGTTGGTTCACGACTATTTTCTGCATAAAAGCCTGTGGTGAAAGCTTTGGATATTTGGTGTCATCTTCTACTTCATGGTCAGAATACTTGAGCTTATTGACGTGAACTAATAGTTGTGGGTCCACCTATACTCCCTCTGGTATGTGAGGTAGAACAATCTTTGTAGTCAGTTTCTTTCAAGGTGAGCTTGGTATCTGAATTCGGTCCTCTTGCCACAATGGTTGGCTTGAGGTTCCAACAACTTTCAGTTGCTCCTTCTCCATCCATTCTTCCCAAGCCATGGCCATTTCACCCATCGTCTCAACTGAAAAAGAATATGGGATGGGTCTTTGAAGGACGTCTGGTTGCACTTCTTCTTCCACTTTTTGTGCGCTTTTGTTAGCTCCTGCGACTCCTTTGACATTTTCTAGTGGTATTTACTTGTGGGTTTCTTCTTCTTTGTTCTAGGGCTCATGTGCTGCTGCTAGTGTATCCTGTTCCATGCCCTCTGTTTATGGTTTCGGGGCCTCCTCAAGTATGGGTGTAGATTCTACTAGAATTTCCTCTGGTGATGGGATTTTGCCAATATCGACGATTTTTGGGGGCTGATGTTCGCTTTCTTCCAGTGGTCCTTGCGACCTTGTCTGAGCCCTGGTTGATATGGTTGTATTTCTTGGTTCTGCAAGCTTTGGTGGTGCCATAATGGTGTTTATCAAACATTTGTGGGGTTTGAATGGATTTGGTGAGCTCTATGGTTTCACTCTGTTCGTTCTTGCTGCTATTGCTCTTTTCCTGTTCTCCTTCCGTGAATAAACTAACTGTTTTTGTGCTCATGTGTTGTATGGGCTTGTCATGAATCTTGTCAAGGATGCTTAATCCATCATGTGATTAATGCACCATAATTATAGGTTCAATGCATCTACGATGGTTTTGTACTTGTCATTATGCCTGCTCTACTGTCTCTAGTTGGCACGTTTAATGTGGCATCCCATCCATCCTTGTCTTGCTTTAACTCTGCTTCTTGTTGTCCCGTCGGTCTGCTTTTGCTAGTCTTTCCCGCATGTTTCCTTTTTCAATATGTTTGTTATCTTTTCCCTTGTTGGCTTCATGTTTCATATGTGACTTGTCCATCATGATTTTTTCATGTTTTTTTTTTTTTTTTTACTGTGTGGTGGGTGGTCAACTGTCCTTGTACATCTTCAGCCAAATCCCATTGACCATTCCTCTAAGGTCTACGCCTGCTAGATCTCTTAATTGTACATCTCCTCCATCTGTGACAGTTTTTACCTCATATGGTCCTAGCCAATGCATTGTCAGCTTGCCTGGGTGCTGTAACACTTTACATCATAGAGTAGTACTATATCTCCTTCCTTGAACGTCTTCCTCTTGATGTGGTGGTCATGCCAAGATTTGTCTCTTGCTTTTTGTACTTGTTTATGGAATCCTGCCAAGATTCGGTATTCCTCCATTGACAGTAACTAATTTAGTCTTTCATGTACTGCGCCTCGTTCTGTCATTTGTGTAATGGTTGCTACACATAGGCTGGGTATTCAAAATTCTAAGGGAATTACTTCTTCTTGACCATAGACTAGTTTGAATGTTGTGTGGCCAGTCAGCTTTTTACATGTGGTTCTATACACCCATAATATTGTTGGTACCTTGAGATCCCAATCATCCCTATTGACGTTGCATATCTTTGTCAAGGAAGTTTCTAGAATTTTGTTGAAGGCTTCTAGCATGCCATTTTCCTGTGGATGATACGGTATGATTTTCTGGTGATGAACTTCAAAATCTTCCAGCATTGCTCAAATGGTGTTGTTTATGAAGTGTGTTCCTTGGTCGCTCATCAAAATTCTTGGGAACCCAAATCTAGTAATTACCTGTTCAAACAGAAAGTGTGTAGTTGTCTCCGCGGTGCAATATTTTACTGGCATGGCTTCCACCCATCTTGTTAGGTATTCCATCGCGGTGATAATATATCTCACCCCCGTTCTTTTGGCTAGTGGGTTAATAGGTCCCACAAAGTCTATCACCCATTTTTTGAATGCCTGAAGTGTCACTTGTGGTCGTAGTGGCATCTCATCCCTTCTATTGGGTTTACCTACCCTTTGACAGACATCACATTGCTGACAGTATTCTTTCAAGTCTCTGTGGATCATTGGCCACCATAATCCTACATGTAGTACCTTCTGCATGGTATCTTTTCCTTCATAATGCCCTCCTTCTATTCCCTCATGGCATTCTGCTAAAATTATTGGTCATTCGTGGGCTAGTACGTATCTTCGTAAGATGTTATCTGCGCCCATCTTGTATAGATGTTCTGCGATCAATTGATAGTCAGTTGTGCAGACTACTAGTTTCTTCTTCTATGCAGTGGTATATTCTTGCGGCGCAATACCTGTGCTTAAGTATTGGATGATCTCTGCGAAGTAATCATCAGCAATCTATACTGAGAATAGTTGTGCATCTGGAAAGTTTTCTTCTAAATTCATTGGTTCCTCTCCATTTGTGACCCTTGATAGGTGGTCAGGTCCTGCATTTAGTTTTCCTAGTTCAACTATTAACTCAAAGTCAAATTATTGAAATAGTGATAACCATTGACAGATTCTCCCCCCCAACACTGGCTTGTTGACTAGGCATTTCAGGGCTGAGTGATCTGTAAACATCTTAAAGTGTTTTCCCAATAGGTAATATATATACTTCTATAGTGCATAAACCATAGCTAGGCCTTCTCTTTCTATCATGTTATAATTCTGTTTTGAATCTGATAATTTTTTTCTTGCAAACGCTATCGGGTGATCAAATTCTCCTACTCTTGGTTGTGCCAAGATAGCTCCGAGTGCGATCATTGATGCATTTACATGTACATGGAATGTCTTCTCCCAATCTGGAAATACCAATATTGGTGTGGTGACCATATTTTCCTTTAGGGTATCCAGACCATGTTGGCATTCATCATTCCATTGATACATTGTATCCTTCCTTAATAGTTTTTCCACTGGTGTTGTAATCTGCACATAGCCTTTGATGATTTTCCTGTAATATCCCGTATGTCCTAACGTTGCTCTGAGTTAGCGGACTATTTTTGGCACTGGTAGATTAACAATGACTTCGATTTTGGCTGGATCCACTAGCAAACCCTGTTTACATACTATGTGTCCCAATAGTATCCCAAATGGTGTTCCAAATATGCATTTCTTGATATTCAGTGATATCTGGCACTATCTGCATCGTTCTAGCATCAGTCGTAACACTTCCACGTGGTTTTTTAACAGTCTATAGACCGTCCAAACATCCAGGTATACTTTGACGAATTGATGGATGAAATCCTTAAATGTTGTGATGACCACTCTAGAAAATATCATGGGTTCATTCTTTAGTCCGAACGGCATGAATGTATACTGTTAATATCCTTATTTTGTTGCGAATGTGGTATTGTGTCTATCCTCTCGTGCTATCTTAATCTGATGATATCTTGAGAATCCATCAGTAATGAGTAGGCTTCGTGGCCTCCTATGTTCTCAAGTACTTCGTCCATGAACGACATGGGGAATGGGTCTTGTAGGCATGCATCGTTCAACTTCATCAAGCTGACGAATATTCTGATCCCTCTTCCCTATTTCTTGTCCTTTACTACCATCAGACTTATCCATTCTGATTCTTTGACTGGTTAGATGATGCTGACCTCGAGCATCCTGTCGATCTCATCTTTACTTTCTATTTATATATGAGATTCAATATATATGGTCATTGTTTAATGGGTCTCGCATCAGGTCTGAGTGGTATCTTCATTTCTCCTAATTCTCTGGTTATGCCTTTCATCTCTATAAAGGTGGTGGGAAAAATGTCGTTGTATTCACACAAAAATTTTGTGATACTTTCTAGTGTTTGTTTGTCCCAGTAGTCTCCAATGCTGACCATATTGGGCCACTCGATGGTCCCATGTTAACCTTCTTTATCTTGATTGGTGCAGATATGACCTCTGACTCTAAGGGTGGTCCTTCCACATATCTCTCTCCTTCGACTTCTTCCATCTGAATATCACGTGGATCGTCTTCATCTGGAGCTTCCTCTTGTACATGGTAGCATGATAGTAGATCCTTGACTGTCTTCTTATTTCGTTGTTGTACCTCTGTGATAGTTTCTACTTCTGGTTCTTTGATGAATATGACATTTCTAATCCATTTTAGGGTTGTGTCCATGTTGGGGTTCTCATGGTCGAATGTGAAAGTGACTGTAAAGTTCTGTTGGAGTGTTTCCCATGTCTTGGTTCCTTTACGCATTTCCTGGTCCGTATACCAATTCGCTGGTATGCCCTCTAAAGTATGAATGAAGTGGTGAGAACATTCCTCCAATGGCGTCATTTTCCACAGTGTTTGACACGCCTCCAAGTGTTCTGTTGGTGTGCCTAGTCCATCATATTTCTATTGTTTGTTACTTGTTTGTTCTATGCTGAACCTTATGTGGAGTAATTTCTTACATTGGTAACAATCTATGATAGTTTCTTTGTGTGCACCCCACCATCTGTCGGGTGTAGCCTTTAATGCTAAATCCAGTGCTAGAAATCTCTGGTTTTCTAGTACCTCATCTTCATATTGTGTCAAGAAAGTTTCCAAATCATTTATCCCATGAATGTTGGGTGGTTCTTTGATTTCTGTGCCAATCCACCTTACTGCACGGTCTATTATGGCACACCTTCTCGTAGATACTTCGTGTAGTCTTTGCTTCCATTTTTCTAACCCAGTGTCTGAGTCTGTTGTGCATGAAGTAATGCTCCGCCAACTGAGAACCCCATTTTTAGTTGGGTTTATATAATCCGCATCACACACAGTTGTTCTATACAACTGGTCGATCTCTTCTAAATCCAGGAAAATGGGTTCTACAAACCTCTTTCCTTCTGATGGGTCAAGTGGGGTTATGACCCTGTAGTGCCCCGACTCAAATGTTATTTTTCTGGTTTTTAAGTTAATTATGGCTTGGTTATTGAATGCCCAATCTAGACCAAGTAGCATCAGGTAAGGTGTTGTTCTGTCTACTATTTCGATGACTTCAAAGCCTGCCTTAGTGCACACCCCATCCAGGACTACCGTCACTCCTTTCAGTCTACCTATTGGTAGGACTCTATGTTGATTTGCTAGTTTTAATTGAACCATTGAATATCCCAGTGTAGGTTCTCCCATGCATTTCCATGTAGCTTTTGGTAGTACATTCACTTCGGATCCTAGATCTAGTATAATATATCCCATATTGAAATCCCCAATGTTATAATTTAATCTAAATTCCCTACTTGTTCTTCTTCTTGTGTGTAGGTGGTTGACAGTTTTCAATTCTGGCTTCGATTTCGTCTCATCGCTACAATTTTCTAGGATATTTTGCAATATCTTGACAAATGACGGATCATTTAACATTTTGATGCATGATTGCAAAATTATTTTGATAGTACTTACTTGTTCTTCATGTTGTATTCGGTTGGTATGGTCTATTGATGGTGGAATTTCATATTCCAGAGCTTCCATGCTCTGCTATGTGGTCAGCGCAATGTTCTCCTTCTGTAATTCTTTCCAGGCTTCTGTAAAAATCTCCTTCTCCTTATGTGCATCGAACTGCTTCTTGGGGTTGGTGTTCTTCTTTACCCATTGGTTCTGCACTGGTTCTTGTCGAGCTGTGCCATTCCCTATTTTTGTTCCTCCTCGAGTGACTATATTGATGTTCCGACTGTCACCCCTTGCTTTAGCTGAAATCCACTGAACGTTCTGGTTATTTTGGTTCCTTTTTTCCTGGATTTTTCCAAGTAATGTTGGACAATCCTCCGTATCATGGTCCGATGCACGACAATACATACAAGTCACTAGTGGAAGTGGACACTCCCATGCATAGTGTCCTGGTTGTTTGCAATTGTGACATGTGACAGGTCCTCTTTTTCTTCTAAAACCTCCTCTGGCTCGTCCTACTCCTCTATAAGTTGCATGGTCACCTCGCGGTGGGTTGTACTATGGTCCCTGCTTATACTGCATGAAATTGTATTGGGGTTATGCTGGGTTGTACTGTGGTTGCACGTTATTGTAAGGTTGTAGCATAGTATTATATTGTTGTTGTGTTGTGTTGTATGGTGTTGGGGATTGATTGAATTGTGGTGTTTCCTGCCTAGCCATCATTTATGTCTATACCTTGTATGCATCTAGTATTCTTTCCCGCATCAACTCCATAGTTTGGAAATATTTGTCATCATGGTTGACTGACTTGCAAAAAGTGCAATATGAGGTCTTGGGGATTGTTTGGTATTTCTACATCATCGTGCAGTGGTAAGGGTCATGAATCGGTTTCTTACATATTTCACACCATAATCCTCCCTGTGGTAGTGGCTTTGGCATTCCTATCACCATATACGGTGAGAATGTTGATCATTCATTCTTATAGTGTCCTTATGTCCTATAGGTAGTGCACCAAACTACTTCTCATTTGTCCTTGTTCTTATTCTGGTTCAGCTGAAATGTTAAGTTCTTTAGGTCCTCCTTCAGTTCTTTGATAGTCGGGTCCATCTGCTGGCACTGATTATCTTCCAAGTGAAAGGCTACCTACAGAGCCTCTGCCTGCATCTGAAACTTTTGTTGTTGTAATGAATATTTTAAGTATGGAAGTAGTGAGTTGACAAACAGGTGTCGATGCTGCATATTGGTCATAAGGTATTTTTAACTTTCCTTTTAATTGATTGAATCTTTGATGAATCTCCCATACCTATTCTCCTACTTTCTGTCTTATTTCAATCATCTCATTCATGTATTTATCCTCTGATCTCAGCTTCTGGAACTCATTCATCAATATTTTTTTAATGTTATCCAGTGTCCTTGTCATTCTGGGAACACTGTTCATGTCTAGACTCATGTACCAGTCTAGTGTGCGGTCTCTTAGCATGATCGCTAACTTCATGGGTTTAGTGTCATCATCAATGATCTTCTTTTCTTCCTAGATCCTTGCACAAATGAAAAGATGATTCTCGAGGTATTTTGTTGCTTCTCCTCAAAACTCTGGTAATTTGATAGTAGGATCATGTACTGCCATTCCAAATATTGAGATACTCCCTCCTCCGTGCGGTGTAGATACTTGACTAAGGTTGCATGAAATGGATCCTCTAGTTGTTTCCATTTGTATAGATGTACTTTTTATTGTCGGACTTCCTTCAAACTTTGGTTGTCTAAACGGTGGTGTTCTTTTTGGTGTATTGATTGAACATGGGTTTATGGGTTGCACACTGACATTAATATTGAAGGGATGGATGTCTTCTCCTTCTGTTCTTGGGCCTCTTGTTTTCCTCTCATATGTGGCGCATGAGATTTCCTCAATCTGCTCCACAACCCAGAGATCCTCTACCTCTTCCTCATCATTGGCCAAGCCCTCCCTCTCGGCTACATATCTCTTCTTGGTATTCACCTTATATTGGTAGGGTGCTCTGCTACACATCATTCCTGATGACGCCAAGATCCACTTGAGTTGGTCGTCATCCATCAATATTGGGTCCAAGGGTTCCTCCTCCTTCATCTCTGTGTCATGACCTCCTCCCATTCCTCCTCTCTCTGCCAGTGCTTCCCCCCATACCCCATGCACGCAGGGAAGACTAGTTGTTTAATTACATTATCATCACACCTTTGTTATATAGTAGTATCTTGATAGAAGTATATAGTGATTGGATGTACCTTCCTCTAGGTCCTCGTAGGAACTCTTTCTTAGTTGCACTGCATGAATTTTTTGTGTCTAGCGTGAATTCTGTGATAAAGCCTGCCACAATACTATCAAGCCAAAAGTCGACTGCGTGGGTGAATTTGTTGTTCACCTGCTGTAGCTGTTGGATCTATACTGGAGTGAAATATAGCTGTCGAATCTGGTTCGTCATGTGTTTATCCTTTAACCTTAATATCCACTCCTCTAGTAGATGTAGAAAATCACAGAAAAAAACTTCGGGTAAATCCGTAAATACGTATTTATCTAGCTATTTATGCGGTGTGATCCTGGGGTTTCTATTGTATTTTTGTGCAAAGTCTAGCTCTATGGTTCTCAACCAGCCCTTGATTTCTTCTCTCGTGGGGTTCCAAGGTCTCAACATCCCCTTCTAATGATTCATTTCTCTTCCTTTGTTTTTTTATTCATTCCATCTCATCTACTCAGTCCTTTCTTGTTCCTCTTAACATATCAACATAACCATTTGTTGGTTACTCGCTTCCCTTCTCGTGTTTTCTGAGTTATTGACCTAGGGTTCATGTCATTCGGGTTTCCAACAAAGCCTCTAAAACTATCGGCCCTCCTGGTAAACCAGAAGGCAACACAACGCCCAGAAAGCGCTGCGTAGTCTCACTCGAGATAGCTTTAAATGGGTGGTTGTAAGACTCAGGTGTTTACAGCCTAGGATAGAGTAGGGGATAGGGATTTCTTGGATAGGGTTGGATACCATGAGATGTAAGGGAGAGTACTTAATCCTTGGATTCACATACGAATATTCCATAGTTTAATTAAATTTAAGTATAAGTAGATTCATAACAATGTATTAACTCATTCATCAAGTTTAACCATCAATTGATGAAAGAAAGAAGAATCATGCATAGATTTAACATGTTACATGAGAGTTATCATGGTTCACCCCCTCTTGGGCTACATCCAAAAATATTTGTCTCTTGGATCTTGTATTATGATAGTTCTTCATTTCTAGCGCCTCGCGCTTACAATTCTCCACAAAACTAGGTAAGATCTATGTGAGGAGAACTAGATCGCACCAGGCTCCACGGCCTGTGGTCTAATCCTCATATCTACCTCTCCTTGGGTATCATTTTCTCAACATCTTACAAAATCAATTTGTACCGTTCAAAACATTACATATAATCACTAACAACTACTAACAAACAATCCTATATGTTACTTTCGTATCTATATTTATACATTTCAGGATCTTTATCCTTTTACAGAATATACAAAAACCCTAACCCTTCTTATGTTAGGTATTTCTCCCATATGAGTGTTTCTCCTCCTCCAGTTGTCTCTTTCCTTTGTTCACGCTTTCTTGCATGCACACGTGCTGCTCTTCTGCCAGTCGTTACTTCAGTTTTCTGCACGCTTTCTTTCCCATGATCATTCTTCTTTCCTCTTCGGCCTAGTGCCAACATGAGGCATATGATTGTTTAAAGGAAAGTTGATAACCCTATGTGGAATACTTAATCATGTACCTATGAGTGCTCATGGAACATTTACATGAGAAGAATTTGAGGTCATTAATTTTGTTGAGAACAATGCTCCTTTTGCACTTTTGTTAGGAAAGACTTGGATTAAGAGAGATTAGATTCAAAGGAAAGAAGAAGAGGAAGCTATAGAACAAAAAAATAAATAATTAAGGGATTTCATGGCTAAGAAAATAATGCGCTTAATAGAAGAACAGGAGGACAACTCGAAGAAACTGAGGGCCATAGACTTGACTGTTGAAGTTGAAATAATGCAAGAAGGCTTGAAGAACTTATCCATGCGGAAGAGAAGAGAATCTACCCTAGAAACAGTAAAATAAGAAGTATTACCTTCTAACCCTGTGAAAGACTCTCAATAATGTGAATTTACTATGCTAATAAAGGATAAGAACAAGAATGGAAAGAGGAATCCAGAGACGTAGATTACCAGAAAGAAAGCAAGAAAACTCAGTAAGAAGAAAGAAAAGCTAGAAAAATTACAGGAGGTCCCAGAGAGGACTTCACAGAAGGAAGGCTTACAAAACTTGAACCTCATTGGAATAGTAGAACAACACCGACTAACTGTTAGAATGACACTAGAACGACTGTTAGAATGACACTCCATTATAATGACGCTTTGTTAGAATGATGCTCTATTAGAACGACGCTCCAGAATGGCTAGAAACACAGTTATTGCCAAAATGATGGCCATTGGACTATTGGAACTATGCCATAACGGATGGAATTGTATTGATTAAGGCATTCCTACCCATTGGAGGAGTCTGTTACGATGTTAGCTATTTAATCCATTAATTGTCTTGTTGGGGACACTTTTTCCAATTGTGATTATACAATCCCACAAAGAACTAATTGCTTTCACGTAGTTCTTATTGAGACGTCACCACCTATTCTGCTTACCTTGAGTGTTTGTCCACCTGTCCAAAAAAATTGATCACAAGCATGCATATCGAGCAGCCTTAGTGTAGTAGATAAATTTTTTGAAGATATTTTGATTGACCTCATGGAGGAGAAGGTCATGTCAGTAGGAGCACATGCCTCATTGACAAGAGGATTGCAGGCCTCCCCATCAATTGCACGTTGATCTGGGCCATCCTGAACTACGACATAGAAACAGACAAAGCATCGTGACGACTTGGCAAATGCAAATCTCATCCCGTTGATCCTACCTGACTATATCCCACCTCTGGATGGAGAGTTTAGTCATGATAGCGTCCCAAGGGAATTCAGATATACACTGATCACTACATACCTCCCGAAGGGGATACGCACAGTTGGAATGCAATTGGTATATATTATGACACTAAAGATCAATTAATTCAACTTAGGATACCAAAAGAACTATGGCATGATCACACCACACAAGTACTTGACCAAGACAATGGGGAAGAAGTCGAAGATAATCCCCTAACCATGGACCATGGACATCGTAATATCAACAATCCTTAATTTGATGAAGATAACACACTTCAACATACATCAGGAGGTTAACGTGTGCATTAAACTCCTCCTATCATGCTACCATGGTGGTTACTTGTGGTTGTATCGACACATCACCATAGATCTAACACTAATCCATCATATCACCGGATTAAGCATGCAAGGACCCGACCCTCAGAATTTTTACCTAGGGAAGGTTGCATATCACGCCCTGGTACAATGCATAAAAGAAACTTACAATGATCTAGAGAAGGGGAAGCAGGGCTACAAGGTAGCCTCCATCCAAAATGGTGTAGTGCGCCTAGATTTCTAGTAGATCGTTGTAAGCTCGTCAAGAAGAACATACTAATGCAGGTCATGAGGTTCATCATCAACCTCGCAGGAAAATGCGTCGAAGGGATGCAAATGAACTGGGTGGGCTACCTCATCAACCAGTTGGAGCAAGATTTCCTTGAAGCACATGACCAGGGCTACAAGTTTCATTTTAGATGGTTACTGATTTTGATTTCCTTCATCTCTTGGGAGATACCAGAAGGAGTGACCTTCGCTAAAATTGAGTTGTCTGAACCACTGGCTATGAATTTCACTACACTTTGGTATTCAAGTAACATGGAAAAATAATGGTAATCCAATGCAATGTTCCACACATATTATTTACAGCTGAAGAGGGCCATTGAATCTTTCCCTCACATGACGTTGAATAATCTGCACATATTCAGGCCACTTGCGATGTTATGCACAGATAGGCATTTCATTTACATTTCTATGTGTGGGGACGAACACAAGGAAGATCTCCAGTCCTATTACAAACTCATAGAGGAGGAAATRGAAGAAATAGCCAAGGAATGGCCTRCKTAGTTCCTTGTACCAATCAAATAGACATAACTCTCTAACCCCAAACTCATCAAAAGTCCTATAGTCATTCGAGAAGAGTATGATGGACCTAGMAAMAGAAGAAKGAAGAAGAAGGAAGAAGTATAGGAAATAAACAATGCACAGGAGGAAACTACGTCGGAGTCACTTGGAGGAGGAGGAGGTGAYGAAGCAGACAAGGAAGAGGGAAAAGGGGAAGAAGACAAGAAGAAACATGGCAAAGTGACACCGCCTAAAGATCCCCTTACAGAGGCCGAAACGTTGAAGAAGAGAAAGGTTTCCCCAAAGAAACCCTCAACATGAAAGAAGTCATGAGATAATAAACCTCCATTACAGACTGTGCTCATGGTGGATGATATTGACCTCATCATTGTCGCTGTATCAGATACCTCAGAGGAAATTTTGCAGTGAAGTGAATCCAAATAGGAGACAATGTTTGACAAGATCGAGAGAGAGCTCAAAGGGGTACAACAGGTTCTTTATTCGAGCCACGCAATGTCTACTGCGTTGTTTTCATCAGGGGGCATAGAAGTAGGAGATGAGCCTACCCAGCTACACAGACTAGCAGATTCAACCGAGGTGCGCCTTCATTAGGTCCAGGAGGAAAAGGAGCAGGCCACAAAGGCACTAAATCAAGAAAAGGAGGAAGCCTTAGAGTGACATCGGATTGCGCAACAAGAGAAAGATGACCTCCATGTGAAGTTTGTAGAGGATAAAGAGCAGATCCAGAAGGAAAAAGAACAACTGCTCACAGAACAAATTGGAGTTAAATAAGAAGTCACCAGAGCACTTTGCTCTGTGTTGGGCCTCACATAGATAGAAGAAGACACAGTGGAGAGTCAAGTGGAGAAGCTCGCTGAAGCTATTCAATAGCTTCCAGCAAGAGTGGTAGAACTAGATCTACAAGCACTGCCAAGCACTCTGCAGGAAGTGCAAGACCAAAGAGAAGAAACTGCCAGGAGCGCAGTAAAAAGAATCAAGGCATTGGCCTCCAAATGTAAGCTACTTAGCAACCACAGTGTGAAAACCTATGAGAGCCTTGAAGAGGACCCTTAACTAATAACATTAGAAGCACAACTTCAAGAGGAAAAGAAACAAGAACCGATAGTGCAAGCGTAGCTAAAACTTCTTTCAACAGTTGAGAAGATGAAAAGGTCATAGGAACAATGCGCATTTCAGCAGTTGGTCCATGCCATCCATATTAAAGTCATGGAAGTGACCCAGTGACTCTAGCTAATACAGGATGAAGCCTGCACACTTTTTGAGGAGATAGAGGGACAAGGTGCACAACTGGAACAAATGGTCACCTCAGTGAAACAATGCTTGGAAGGACCTGTCACTGAGAAGGTCATTCAGGAGTTCACTGAGTAGGAGGCTCTGGCAAAGTAGCTAGTCGAGGCAGCTCTAGCCAAGATCGAGGCCTTCAAAGTAGAGTTTCCCAGATCAGAGTGACTCAGGACAAGTCACATGTGAGTGTTGGGGGTCTGTTGGCCCTGGCCAAGTTTTGGAGAAACTTGGTCATGTTTGACCATTTTTGGGACTTCGATAGGTTGGTCAAAGATGAAGCACCCAGGCAAAGCGGATATCACGGGATCGCACCCCTTTTTGTGGGTTTTTTGGGTTTAGGGTTTATGTAATGGGTATGGGATGTCGGCCCATGGGTTTTACCCATGTTTAGGTCCATTTTGTAATGTATAAATAAGTATCTAGGAGATGTAAGAAGGAGTCAGTCATTTGTAAGCCATTGAGATAAGTGCAAATAGTTGTGAATGCTTTGTGCATACTGTGTATTGAGAACTTACAGAGCTAAGTGCAAGTGATTGTAATAAGGCTCTGTGCTATGCCAAGATTGGGGAAGGAGGATCTGGCGAGGTGCACACAGATATCCTATCATATGCAGAGTTGTTTTTTTGGTTATGTTCAAGTAAGAATATTGAAATAATATAATAAATAAGATGAAGAGTTGGTGGACTTAGCCCCACATTGGGGATGAACCACGTATATCATGTGTTGTGACTGCTCTGTGCGATTGATGTGATTTATGCTTAGTGTTGTAATCTTTATGTATGTAGATAAATATGCTGGAGTAGCTTAGTGCTTAGTGATATGAATGAATGTTATATCTGATCTATTTCTATGTGCTAAGTGCTTGGATGTGTTAGATCTTGTTTAATACTGCGTTGTTCTGTAATTCGGGTTTTACCTGCAATGTGAATAAAGGGTCAACGATTAATGAACGTTAATTGCTAAGTGGTCTATTAAGCATTTTGATCACATATATTTGTCCCATATAGGTTGTAGACACTTGAGTCCTGCAACCCCTCCCTACCTCTACCTTGGGTGAGACTTCATCTACTTTCCAGGTGTTATTGAAAGGGCTAGTAGTTAGAGTTTTGTTGGTGCGTTGTTGAAGCGTTGAACCCTGGGTCTGTCCCTATGCCAACATGTGTGCCAACCATGCACAATACCCATGTATATCTACCATGTACATCAATACCATACATTATACCATAAGATATCATCAATGGAGTGTACCAACCATATGCCAATAACATGTGCCAACCGTGTACCAACCATATTCCTCTACCAACATGCCAACCATGTTCCTCAAACAAGTGTCATATCATTCATGATATGCCTCTACCATGAACCAAGTGCCACAACCATTTATCTCAACCATCAATATATCAACCAAGAATCATAACAAGTGTCTCAACTATATCATCTGATACATCATGTACCAAAGAAAGTGCATGAACCATGCACCAAACCTCAACAACATGAACTAAAATAAAGATGTGTTCCCATACATGTATTCCATATCAACCATAAACCATGTTCTAATCATACTGGTAGCAAGTGCCTCTAACAATGTACCAAATATGTAAAAATCATGTAGCAACTATAGATCAAGCTATGACTCATAAATGATGTACAACATAACGACCTCATCAACTCATCAACTACATGTCCCAATATGTAGCTCAAACACATTCTAAATGCATGCACCAAGACATCCAACAAATATGCCTCTAACAATACATCATAAGATATATCAATGGAGCTCACATATGTACCAGCCATGTACTGTGACACATATTCCTCAAAAACCATTCACTACAACAATTACTAAGAAGCCAATAATACCTCTAAACATGTACTAAGAGTTTCCCTCAATAGATCAATGATATGTCTCTAGATAACATCACATAAACATGAATTGTCCCATAAACAAAATGCCATATCATCACTGACATAACCAACATTGTTCCTCAATAGTAAATGTCTCAATCCACACTCTAGTTTTGGTACTATGTGTTATCACTCCAAGAGTCACCCCCAGACTGCAAATGGGAGTAAGCTTGGTAACATACAAATTGATTTTATTTTTTAGTTCTGGATAGGTGGATCAACAATACTTTAGAGAAAGGAAAAGACAATAGATATAATTGCAGATCAATGATGGACCATTGGGCTATGGAGTCATAAATAGCCTGCTCATTGAAGGCATTTAAGCTCCCTATCAGACAAGAGATTTGTATAATGATGGAGAGAAGAATAAGAGAAAAACATAAAGATAGATATTTGCTAAGAAGAGATCCTCTCTAGAAAGATAATTTAGATGTGTCTGAACAGTAAACAATGATAAATAGGAAATCTTATAGCAGATCCTCTACTACATCAAGAATATATCAATAAAAGGCATATTTTAATCCTTAAAATCAACAATACATTCAAACAAGATGAAGAATAGAAATTAGATGTGTCTGAATAGTAAACAATGATAAACAAGAAATATTACAACATATCCTCCACTACATCAATAATCTATCAATCAAAGGCATATTTTAATCCTTAAAATCAACAATATGTTCAAACAGATGAAGAATAGAACAGAGAACATAGAAGACAAATCTGATGAAACAACTTATATGAGTCTTCAATAAAAATACAATTTACAACTACATGCCCCTTTGGCTTACAAATTGAAATATACAATCATTAACATTTAAAACAAAACCTCCTCCAGTATTGGGTTGAACCCCCATCCCTGCTAGACATATCATTCATCTGATGTATTTATAATCAAAACAATTGACATGTCTTGCTACTTGGGCACCTCCTTTCTAGTGACGTGTGTCTTCTCTTGCTTGTCATGTTCCTTCTGTTAGAAGGAAACTCAGGTCAGTATGGGAGTGCAGGAGAAACTGCCCTCTGTGGTACTTCGGTCTGACATAATTTTTGTCTCCTTGGCCAGACCCTCCATGCTTCCATTTAAGGGAGGTAGTCAATAGTTCAACCACCAATCCTTCTTTCATTAACAAAATTCTACTTGGGATCGGGATGTGGAAAAACTACCCTCTGCGGTACTTCAGGCTGATAGTCTTCTATCTCCGCAGCTAGACCCTTCATGCTTACATTTAAGGGGGTAGTTGATTGTTCTCTTTCATCTAGTGATGGACTCGTCGTAGTATGCTAATGCTTTGCTTCTCCTTTTGATGCTCCTTTGATGATTTGGCTTAACGCCCAGTTTATGTTGCCAGGCATTGATCTCAGATTGGACCCCATATAAGCACGTGATTGCAGGAGCTACCAAGGGTATTAGGTCCACACCGCTTTGGGCCTGACAATACACAACCATACCTCCTTATATATACCATGGTTTTGATTGCAGGATCTCTCTAGAATTTTATTTTTCGAGCATGTTCCGTCCCCACAATGAAGTGTGGTGGTCGATCTTGCAATATGTGATCTAGGTAACCCTGCTATTTTAGTGCCCCTGCTAAAATTTATTCGTCTTCCATTTCCAGAATCCTTTTAACCATGTTTAGAGATGGAGCCAATTTTGTCTCTTGGTAGCTTTGAATGTTTGAGCGAGAATATCTCCCTGAGGATGATCTCCTGAATCTGACGTGGTGGCCTGACATCATCGTGTTGTCAAAACTACTGATATATGAGCGCCATGCATCTAAACTGGTGAGTCTCAAGTGTCTTCGGAACTTCGACACTTTAGGCTTCAGGAGTTTTGGATTGTGAAGCATGGAAATCTCTTGAAGTAGTGCAGGCCCAGTTCACGTGGCAGTTTCTCATCACTTCGGGACTTCGGGAGTTTTATATTGTGAAGCATGAAGTTCTCTCGAGTAACTTCTCCCAGTTGACATGGTAGTATCTCGTCACTTCGGGACTTCCGAGCTCCGATAAATATTCCTTTCTTACCTGCTGCAAATATCAACGGTCCTTGTTTATTTGAGATCAACGGTCCACAATTAATCTGGGAGTTCAGGCTTCGGGCCTTTTCAATGCATAGTTCTTACAATCCTCTGGAGCATCGTATCGCCGAAGTGAGAGATCTACCTCCATGTGTCCTCTTGTTTTGGGTGGTTGAGATTCACTTTAGGAGTTCGAGCTTCAGTATTTTTCTTCTTCTTTCTTGTGCAATCCTTCGAAGTTCCATATTTATGAAGTGTTATATCTGGCTACACGTGGACTCTTGATTTGGATGACCGATATTTACTTCAGAACTTTGGGTAATTATTTCTCTAGTGCTTCACTCCGCAAACCTTCTGAAGTGTTAAGTCTCTGAAGTGAGAGACAAGGATGATTTTAAGGATGGAAATTTATTTTAAAATGTAGAAACCTTGGAGAATATTACTAGTCCTTCATATTCCAACTATAAATGTTTGGTGATATGTTTGTAAAAATATTCAAATTTCTAAGGATTTTCTACAGTTTTGATCCAGGGGATCAAATTTTGCTCAAAAATTCAAAGTGTTTGGAATCGCCTCAAATCAAATGAGAGCGTAGGCCTCATCGTTACGAACCCAACACAACTTGTTTGGGTTCAAACGGACGTCAGGAGCGAGAGATATCGCGTTCTATTCAAAATGACAAACAGGCAAAAAAAAAAGGGGGTGCTGACTGTATAGTTCGTACGGATGCTGACATCGCAGGTCGTACAACACATGGTAGGCAGTTATTTGGACAGTTGGCATGTGACATGGCATGTTTGCAGCAAACGGGATGATGACACATGGCCCAGTCAATGGCTGCCACGTGTCATATATATATTGGTTTAAAATTATGTCATTGGTCGGAGTCGACCCCACGACCTCCGAGCAGGGGGGAGAGACTTGGGAAGAGCCACCAACCACTGCGCCACTGGTTGTTCCTTGTTATGTATGTGGCAAAATATTTATAAATGTTTTCATATGTGTATAGTTGGGGCACGACCGGGCTAGGGCTTAGCCCCAGCCCTTGGTCGCACATTGTGTTAACATATGACCCAATGCTATACCATTCAGCGCGCATGTGGTTGTGTTTTGTTTTGGTTCCAATGGTTATACAAATGACCAACCATTTGTCCTTTGACCATTGGCTTGTGGAATGGGAGCCTATGTTTATACTTGCGTGCGATCACATGGGTCATACGACCTTGCCCTTGACAGTTAGGGGCTAGGTGCGCCCGTAACTGTCCTACAGTTTGCACGGTTCACGCGGTTGCATCCGGTGCTAAGTTTTTACGCTTAAATATGTGTGTGGGCTAGGTTGATCCAACAAGGGTGTGTTTTGTAGATGCAGAGACAACAAGTTTGAAGGGGGGACTTCCAGGAAGCCTATCTTCTTCAATTTTTGGCCAAACGAGGTGCCGAAAAATCCCAGCTAGGGATTTGTGGACGTTCTGAAGCCATTGGAGCAATCTATTTGGAATTTTGAGCATTGTAAATCACATTTTTGAGCACTTTGAGAAAATAATACAAATGATCCATTGGAAGCTGGACCAGGAGATGTAGCCCAAGAGGGGGGTGAACTCCTTTATCATTTGTTGTGTTATGTGTTTTCTGTTCACTATTTTTTTTGTTTTTTATATGCATGTTGAATGAGTAAATCCTATTAAAGTTGTTTTGCAAAGTTGATCCATTTGCATTTTAACACATAAAATTTAACTTGCAAATATTTTCAAGAATACAAGTCTTCTTCATTTTTAGATCAAGTTGGTATCAGAGCATAGGTTTTTGAAGACTTGATTATTTGCAAGTGTTTTGTTTTCTGATGCTCACAAGGTTGAAACTCACAAGAGGAGAAGGTCAACTTGTAGAGACAAGTTCTCATCCTTCAAGGAGGAAGCTTATATCATCACCGTAAGTTTCAAGGAGGCATTCACCAAGTATGGCTCATGAAGAGATTCATGAACATATTCTTGCAGAAGATGAATATCTCAGAAAGGTTGTTGATCCAGGTGGATATCGGTGGCCACCCACCTTTTCCAATTGGCTCAAAACAACTTTCTGGCAATTTTGGCAATTTACTATTTTAGCAGGTTTTAACTTCCGGGGCCATTTTGAGGGCCTAAATGAAGTTTTTTTGAGATATAGGTTCTCAATGATATCCTAAGGCATAATTGATCCCCTAAAATGAATCTCCTTGACGATACCTTTCCAACGAGCTATCATACACCTAAAACAGAGATCGTATGCAAAGGTTACGGCCCCGGGAAGTTGATGTACTAACTTACCCAAACGGGGCCCACATGATTTTTGGCGCTTCATATCCTAGGGTTAGGTTTTTGGATGTCTAGGAATTTTGGCATTCCCGTTTATTGTAAAAGTGCCTTCAGAACCTCATTGTAATCATCTTCTTGTGAATGCAAGTAGTCGTCACATCTCTTCTCAGAGATAAGCTGCCGCCATTCTAGAGAGTCTTTCACTCTGTATTTTTACAGTCTCTGTACATTTCTCTGATTAATAGAAATCATGTATTACGATATATTTGTGTTTATGGTTGCATCTATGATACATTTCTGTTATATTATTGAATATATGCAATATATCTATGCATTTCTTTATTATATCTCTGCTCTCATTTCGTGCTGAAAATAATCTGGATCAGCTGTCATGGAAATGAGAGAGATGATGAAAATTTTGATGGAAAGGAATACAAAGTTGCAAGGTGAAGTCTCCGACCCTTCAAAGAACAAGGGAGACAGTGGTGATAAAACTCCAAATGGAAATGGAGGGAATGGTGCTTCTCCACCACCCTCACCTCCATCATCATCATCTTCTTCTTCTTCTTCTACTACTAATTCAAGACCTCTTCCAAACTCTCCAAAGGGACATGGTAAAACTCCTTCACAAATTCCTTCGTTAAAGCTTGATATTAAATTTGAATTGCCAATGTACAATGGAGAAGTTAATGCTGAGAAATTAGATAATTGGATTC
>ML831007.1:0-25859 GCA_009831015.1 Picea engelmannii | reverse complement strand
TTCCTAGAATCGATGATTTGCTTGATCAATTGAAAGATGCTAAATATTTTACTAAGTTAGATTTGAGAAGCGGATATCATCAGATCAGGATTGCCGAGGGAGACACATGGAAGACATCTTTCAAAACTAAGCAAGGTTTGTTTTAATGGATGGTAATGCCTTTTGGACTTTGCAATGCACCTGCTACTTTCATGAGAGTTATGAATGATGTCTTAAGGCCTTTTCTTGATGATTGTGTTATTGTCTACTTGGATGATATGTTGATCTTTAGCAAATCTCGTGAAGAGCATGTTAAACATGTGAAACAAGTTTTGGATGTTTTGAGAAAGGAAAAGTTGTTTTTGAAGATGTCCAAATGTGAATTTGGAAAGACTTCACTTATTTACTTAGGGCATATTTTTGGTGGAGGCGAATTAAAAATTGATCCCTCCAAGGTCAAAGTCATATTGGAATGGCCCAAGCCTAGCAATGTGATAGAGGTAAGAAGTTTTTTGGGAGCAACCCAATATTGGAGAAAGTTTATTACTAACTTTTCTTCCATTACAGCTCCATTACATGCAGTGACAAGTGTCAAGCAATTTTTTCAATGGGGAGGCAAGAAATAGAAGGCTTTTGATACTTTGAAAGAGAAGATCAGTTCAACGCCAGTTCTTGCACTTCCAAATTTAAGACAACCTTTTGAAATCCAAACAGATGCAAGCAATTATGCAATGGGAGCATTTTTACTACATCATGTTGTTAATGTTGAGAATTTGAAATTGTATGAGCCTCCTTTGGTTGATGATCAAGGAGAGCATGTTCAGATTCCTTCTATAGATGATTTTTCCCCAGAATATCTTACAGAACTACATGAAGACACCATTCTTGACAGGAGAATGCGAACTTCAAAATGAGGAAATGTGGAGTATCTTTGAGTTGGTCTTAAAGGTACAAATCCAAGAAAATCCAAGTGGATTGAGGTTGGAAAGGTGATGGAGCTATAACTTGATCTTTAGATAGACTGAAAATAGTCTTTTGGAGGTCTAAAAGCTTTCCAATGGGGAGGTGTGATCTAGGGGATCAAATTTTGCTCAAAAATTCAAAGTGTTCAGAATCACTTCAAATCGAACGAGAACGTAGGACTCATCGTTACGAACCCAACACAACTCATTTGGGTTCAAACAAATGTCGGGAGCGAGAGATATCGCATTCTGTTCAAAATGACAAACAGGCAAAAAAAAGGGGGGGTGCTGACTGTACAATTCGTATAGTCCGTATGGACGCTGACGTTGTAGGTTGTATGATACGTGGACCATACGACATGTGGCAGGCAGTTATTTGGATAGTTGGCATGTCACATGGCATGTTTGCAGTGAACGGGATGACAACACGTGGCCCAGTCAATGGCCGCCACGTGTCATATATCTATTGGTTTAAAATTATGTCGTTGGCCGGAATCGACCCCGCAACCTCTGGGCAGGGGGGAGAGACTTGGGAAGAACCGCCAACTAGCACGCCACTGGTTGTTCCTTGTTATATATGTGGCAAAATATTTATAAATGTTTGCATATGTGTATAGTTGGGGCGCGACCGGGCAGGGGCTTAGCCCCAACCCTTGGTCGCACATTGTGTTAACATATGACCCAATGCTATACCATTTGACGCGTGCATGGTTGTGTTTTGTTTTGGTTCCAACGGTTATACAAACAACCCACCATTTGTCCTTTGACCATTGACTTGTGGAATGGGAGCCTATGTTTATACTTGCGTAGGGTCACATTGGTCATACGACCTTTCCCTTGACGGTTAGGGGCTAGGTGCGCCCGTAACTGTCCTACAGTTTGCACGGTTTGCGCCGTTGCATTTGGTGCTAAGTTTTTACACTTAAATATGCATGTGGGCTAGGTTGAGCCAACAAGGGTGCATTTTTTAGATGCAAATACAACAAGTTTGAAGGGGGGACTTCTAGGAAGCCTATCTTCTTCAATTTTTGGCCAAACGAGGTGCCAAAAAAGCCCAACTAGGGGTTTTTGGACGTTCTGAAGACATTGGAGCAGTCTATTTGGAATTTTGAGTATTGTAAAGAAAATTTTTGAGAACTTTGAGAAAATAATACAAATGATCCATTGGAAGCTGGACCAGGAGATGTAGCCCAAGAGAGGGGTGAACTCCTTTATCATTTGTTGTGTTATGTGTTTTCTGTTCACTATTTTTTTTGTTGTTTATATGCATCTTGAATGAGTAAATTCTATTAAATTTGTGTTGCAAAGTTGATCCATTTTCATTTTAACACATAAAATTTAACTTGCAAATATTTTCAAGAATACAAGTCTTCTTCATTTTTAGATCAAGTTTTTATAAAATTTTGGTGATTTTTAAGTTAAAATAATTGTATCCTATAGAATTTGGGCGAATCATTTTTAAAATAGTGAATCTCTTTTTTGGAAAAACCATGGAAATTAGCCCATGAGAGAAATTTAGCCCCTAAAATCATTGATATCCGGCATCGTGTGTCCTCATTGATGGACGGTCTAGATGAACTCCGAGCTTTGGGATTCCTTTACTCACTCAGCTTATGCTTCCTTCCTTCTAGAGTATGATATAGCCTGACATGTGTCCCTTTCTTAAATATCAATGATCCTGAGCGATTGCAGGCTCACAACTTGTACAAACTTTAATTTCCTTCCCGATCCCCGCAATGTGAATATTCTCATTCGTAGCGGGATCGATACGCACCTTTGATCTGTTGATCTAGCAAGATCAATGATCCTAAGAGATTGCAGGCACACAACTTGCTCAAAATTTAATTTTCTTCTCGATCCCCATAGTGACTCCCCACCATCGATCTCTCTCCAATAAGATCTGATGGTCATGACTTATTCTTTTCTTGATCTGGCAAATGATCTTGCTCTTGCTCAGATCTTACGGTTGAAAATTGAACCTGCTTGTTTGCTTGTATTTCAAGGTCGAAATGGATTGCTCTGAATGATGCATTTTTCTCATAGTTTTTCCCTGCACATACAACATACTTGATTGACCTGTATTTATCAACCAGAAAAGGAAAAAATTATAGGAGGGTATGCAGAAAAGGTAGAGACTTGGCATAGGTGTAGACATGGGTTTTTAACAATAATTATATATGACCCATGACAACTTTATGTTCTAACACCATACATACAAGATATACTTTCAATGCTCAATCATATGTCATCACCATACATACATCAGATACACATGCCAACACATAATCATGAAAACCTACAATAAACCATGTTAGACCCTGCAAAACAGAGTTATACCATCAAACTATGCTGCAACGCATTTGCATAGCCTTTGTTTCCAAAGACTTTACCACGAGTACACGTCTTGTTATATATACAACTCAAATATGTACACAACCTTTCTATAGGTCACCTCACGTATGTATGCGACTTCTTCTACAAGAGCCCACGTATGCTTCAGAAAAAAAAAAAAACTTGATATTGCCTCATGGCTTCCATTCTGTTATGGTTGTTCAGTCTTCTTCGCCCACCTCTGAAGGTGTCCCAGCTTCTCAGAACTTGAGCTCTGAGCTTCCATCTTTTCAAAATTGTCTTCCTTCCTAGATTCATGTGTTCTTCTTGTAATTCTATATTAAACATTCCTCATGTACTATCTTCTTGTGTTCCATCAATCCTGGTATTTGTGGCCAAACCCACTACAACTGTAGCATCTCATGGCATGACAATGAGTAGCAATGTGTCCCACTTGATTATATCTCCAACACCTTAGGTTTTTATGAAACCTTCCATTATATTTCCTTGCATAATGTTTGAAATCCAAAGCTTTGTGACCATATTCATTACATGAGTAGCAATGACCATGAAAAACATTTTCATACCTTTGCTTTGGTGTCCATCTTGAAGGTGTCTCTTTTCTGAATTTGCTTTGAGATGTAAATATGGCTTCTTGATGTCTTCCTTGCTTTGTTGTTTTGAAAGTTTCCTTTATTTGTGTAGATGGTTGACTTGCAACATTACTTCCACCTTTTGAGAATGAAGGACTTACCTCATGCTTCTTAGAAGTGCTAGCTTCAAGATGTATAGCTTCCTTGTTGTATCCAAGACCTGATTGATCATTTGGAGATATTTGGCTATCTAGGATCTCATACAAGATTGTTGAGTTGTTTATGAACTTGATGTGAGTGTTTAACTTCTCTACTTTCTTTTTAAGATCAACAACTTTAGCTTCCAAATTATGGCATGACTCTTCCTTTTCATTTACTTGATTTTTCAATAGTTCCTCTATTCTTTTGGCTTCTTCAATTTTGGTCTTAAGATTGACATTAAATTCAAGAATTTTTCTAAGCTCATGATCTACCTTCTTCTTTTATTCTATTTCACTCTTTAGTATTTTGATCTCTTCTTCTTCTTCTTTTTCTTCTAATTGAGTCTTTTTACTTTCTTATTGTTCTTTAAGCATTTTCTTTAGTGCCATGGTATCTTGGGTACTTTCTAGGACTTCCTTGGTGTATTTTTCAAGATACTCAAAAGCAATTGAGTAATGTACTATTTCACTACTAACATTATCTAACTCAGATAAAAATTATCTTTAAGCTTTAACAAATATTCCTCTTCATCTATAGGATAACTATCATCTAATTCTACACAAGCTACTTCCAGATTTTCTTTTTCACTTGTAGAGAAACATTCAACATCGTAACACTTAAAATTATTGAAATCATAGGATTTTGGAGAGTCTTTACCTTTATTGTTGTTGATGGAATTGTCTTCAATGTCTTCCTTTTTTTATTGATATGTCTTCTCTAGCTTCAACCATAGATCCTTGGCAGAAGTACATTGTCCCGTGATTTCTTTGACAGAACTTGAGAGTCCATTGAAAATGGTCTTGAGAGCCAATGCATCATTCTTCTTTTCTTCCTTTTTAGCTGCAACCTTTGACTTATTCTTTAAGCGAACTTCTCCACCAATAGTTTTTTTTCCAAACACATTCTCTTTTTTCTTTCAAACACCCTTTAATTTCTATTCTCCATGCTGAATAATTTTTCTCATCAAAGATTGGAACTTCATCATCCATTTTTGTGTCCATGGATCTCCTCCAAGTTTTTTAAGGCTTATAGTGAAGTCCCACTCTAATACCAATTTATTATAGCAAGATTTTCCTCACCCAATGTAACTTGTTGAGAAGGCCTTTTCCATTTCCATATTCAGACTTGAAGTCCCATTTTGCAGTTCCCATAGCTAAAAATTGTATTTTTCCACATATGTGCACCCTAATAGCTATACAATATGTGTATATGCAGGATGCACCATTATAATCCGTGTACATCAAGTTTTTTTCCCAAAATTAAAAAATGGTGTCGGGTTTCCATGTCACATCACGCGATCCATGATCCTTGACCTTCCATATACTGGAAACATTCTGACTTGGTCATTCAATTCCATTTGAAGACTATAAATGGGCCATATCCAAGCCATGGAAGAGAGGAGAAGAATTCAAATTTGAGAGAAAAAATAATCTGGAGAAAGTATTCACAACATATTGTGTTTGCACCCCTTTGTCCTTTTAAGTTTGAAGTTTGAACACATTGTTCAGCCCCCAATCTCTTCCCTATTTGATGGAGAACCTCATTGTCTCTCTTATATGATCTTGCCTTTGGTGGAGGATTGAAGTGGTGGAGGCCCATTTGGAAGGGACTTAGTTTCTTGGTTACGAACGTGCCAACACAAAAGTTTTTCATTCATACACTTATGTTGATTACATTTTAATAGAAATACTCTTTTCTCGTCCAATTAATGTCTTGCAAATATTTATATTGTTATTCCGTGGGTGTATTTGTTATGAATATTGATGGATTATGATATTATATATGCTAAATTTATATTTTATCACCATATACTTGTGTATCTTGGTTGTTGAGGAAACTTTGCAGGCGTATAGCGTTGACTCAAGTGCTCAATGGTGGACTTCATCGAACGTCTGGATGAAGTAGGCTATTTATCTTGTCTTGTTAGCGTATTTGTTTATATATAATACTTGAGATTAGAGTTGATTTTTGTAGTCATTTTCATCTTTTGTGGCTTACCCCATGCCATAGAGTGATTTTCCTTGTAACAGAATTGGCGACCATACTGGGGATAAAATCTTCTTTTTGGAGTTTGGAGTGTTTTTTCTCCTTCGATTTCTCTCGATTATCTTGAGTTTCTTGTCGTCTGATTGCTCGACAGCCTCTTTTCATTTCGAGTCTGAGTTTCTTGGCCTTATCCTTAATCTAGAAGTTGAATACATATGCACAAGTTTTCCCTTGACAGACACATGCATACATGAGCTAGTGTTCTATAGGGATCGTACATACACGATTTTATCCTGAACAATCGTGTACATCATCCGTTTTTTCTTAATTATTGGGTTTGATGTTTGTTGGCTAAGTGTTGATGGTTGCTGAGTCTTCTTAGGTCTCTGTCATGACTATTAAGTTCTTGCAGCGTGATAGGAAACCTTTCTTTGGTTGAATTTCCAAGAATTTTTTCTTTCTCATCATCATTTTCATTAGTTTTCCTTGCATCTTGGGTTGGGTGTTTGCTTCTTGATATTCTACTAGGTTTGTATCTTTTTGCATACAATAGGGTATTTATATCAAGTTGTTGTTTAGTCCTTGCATTTTCATTCTTTTATATTGAAAATACAAAAAAAATATACATTTTTCCTTGTTGGCATTTGATCTTTTGGGTTCTTATCATTGATCTTAGTACATGGATGGAAATATTGCATCTTATCTGAAATTGCGGAATTGAATTGAAAGTTACATTTTGAAAATATTATCATTTATTGAGAATTGAAGTTAGGACTTTACATTATATTCATATTCATTTATTTTACTTGCTGAGTCATAACATCATTAGTTACACGACCGCACCTTTTGAGTAAACAAAGCCACTAAAAGTAATGCTGATAAATTTAAAATTGATTAGAAACGATTTTATTTTTCAGGGTGCACAAAGTAGCTTAAGATTTAGAGCCTTGGAATAGGATTTTGTGAGTAAAATTATCCAAGTCTATTAAACTCAAAATATGTGTCTCACTAAGGGAGTGGTGAAATCCATTGTATAATTGGTGACGTCAAGAGGCACCTCTCACACCGGAGTTAAGTACAAGGTCACACGAAGTTGGTTGAGGATATATCGCTCCAATAAATTTTTAGAGTTAGAGATATTTCTAGGGATCTATTCATATATGGGGGTCTTTCTAGTACCTTTACCTCTGTGAGAGGTGGTGCTTTCAATATTTTGGGCTTTGTTACCCTACCTGTATGGTGGACCTGACTTACGACTGTTCGCCTGCGCATTAGTTATATTGTGGCAGCTTAGTTGCTTTCCATAGGTAGCAATATAGGTTACTTGCATGGGTTATTCTATAGGTACCCTAGGTTAGATAAGGATCGAACAACACACAACCTTTATGGAGGATTACCTCTCTGGGGGGATCTAACCGACTGGATGTTAAGCCCATGAGGGCCCTTGTAACTAATTCTGATACCTTCGATCTTTTGAAAGGAGTCTCAGGCCCCTCTTGGGTGAGGCATACCTACTTTAGGGAGGGAGGCCCCTTTCAGCCACTTTATCCTATTTGTGTGCATATTGGCCTTTTGTTTATTTTGGTGTGCTCTTTGATTGTTAGTTGGACTTAGGATTTGTTTTATATCTCAAGTCTTGAGTCATCGTGGAGCCAAACCAACTTCCTCGTAGGTATCTCTATTTCTTAAAGTTACCATCGCATATTGAGTCTTTTCCTTCTAAAAGGTGTAATGTTATAAAAAATGGTACACACTATCCACCTACCATACTTTTGGTCATACAAGTATGAGTACCAAGTCAATTTAGAAACATATTGGGAGTCCTTCAACTCCCATACCTACTATAGTTAATGGTACTCCTTCAACGCTTTCAACCACCATGGTTGTAGTTCCGGAGGTTCCCATCATCACTCCTATCCGACCTATAGTTAATACTCAAACTATAGTCACAAACCCTTTTGGGCCTCTTTTTCATTCACTGGGATACAATACTCAGTCCATCCTTATGACCTCTAGCCCTTTTTCTTATGGTATGACGAATTTTTACATCGCAATTCTCATCCTCCATTCCAACATCTAATATGAATACTAGTATTGGACTTGGGGTTATGGCTCCTCCACATATTCCATTCTCCTTTGGTGGTGCTCATATTCCTCAAATGACTCCTACAATTGGAAGCATACCTCATTTTCACCCCGTGTCTAATCCTAGTCTTAATTCTCCTGGATGGAGTAGTAAACCTGGAGGACAATATGTTTCTTATGTTTTGTCCTTTACACCTACCTCCTCCACACCAATTCTGACCAACACATTTGGCATGGTGAATCCACCTCTATCCTCTAGATTCCCACCTAGAGGAGGTCAGTTTCACACTTTGGGAAACCCCCAACCTGGAGCTACTCTAGATGGGGGACATATTTATAGTCCTTATCATAACATTCCTATTGGAATGGTGCCCAACCAACCCTTTATGAATTGGTTTGGAGGGGTTTTTTAAAATCCCAGACAGGGCCATGATGCATACCAGAACCCTGGATGGGTTGGGATTCTCCAACAACAATCTTTCCTAGGATATTGAAGCCATATTCTGCAACCCATAATCCATTTTCTATCCATGATCAATTTTCCATGCTTATCAAGGTTAATGAATGACCATGTGCATCATAACCTAACATGGCCCCTCATCCCCACCAAGATTCCTTCGGATATTCCAAAATTCGATGGAAATACTGGTGAGGATCCTGGTGATCACGTCACTAATTTTCATCTTTGGTGATATTCTAATTCCCTTAATGATGATTCTATTCGTTTAATATTGTTTCAACGCACCCTCATGGGGGTCATAATGAAATGGTACATCAAGCTACCGTGGGAGGGGGAATACAAAATTTTTAATTATATGGTTTTAGTCTTCCTCAACCACTTCCAATTTTCGGTTCATTACGATGATGGCATAGAAATTTTATTGGCCTTCTGCCAAGACAAATCCACCCATATCTCAGATCAAATTCAAGAGTGGTGTAGAAGAAAGAGGTTTTTCAAGGCCTACATTCCTCCATAGTTTTTGTTGGGATGGTTCCTTAAGTATTTACAACCTTATATTTCGAAGGATGTTTCTACATCTGAATTTACATCTAAGGAAGAAGTGATTTTTAAATCCAAACAATAGATATTATATATGTTGAGTCTGGGATGTTATACAAAATTATTCCTGATGCACCGAGGTCAAGCTACGACCCTAGAAAAAATATCGGGCCTCATGCCGATGGCATTGTAGGCTCCACAAATGTTAAATCTATAGACTTGGTGACAAGCCAATTTAAATAGTTGTCTCTAAACCAATTTGTAGGAGGAGAAGTTTTTTCTGTGTCCTCCACTCCCACTCAGTCGACAGATGTACATTATGTGCAATCGTCAACCAACCCGAATGGTAACCAAAAACTAGGAGGGAATAAAAGGAAAGGATGTGGTAACAATCATAAGGGTGGGAGGAATAATAATAATAATAAACCCAAGGACAACGTTAACAATGATAAATCAAACAATAATGCTGGTGAGGGTAAGAAAGAAAGCCGAAAGGTGAAGTTTCCTTGCAAGCTTTGTACTGATGATCACCTTACCCACTTGTCCCCCAAACTCACGAAAGCTATGAGGATTTTATCTCTACCACCCATTGTGCTGACTAATCCTTTTATGCATAATCAACACATGGCCTCGATCTCCTATAATGCTGGAAATGTGTCAAGTGGAAGTCAAAACCCATCGACGGAAGATGGTGACTGTCTATGCATAAATATGGTCAAGTCTTAGGTTAATGTAGCCACTCGGTCTCGTGATTACAGTTCTTCACAGGTTGTTATAGGTCTATATTCTCCCCCTCCTCTGGAGACAACTTTACAGATTGAAAAACCAAAGCCTCTACCTCATAATCTGAAAGGAATACTCAAACTCTCTACACACAACCCTAATGCTAGAGCTTCCCAGAATTACTCTATTTTTGAGGATTTGGTTCAAACCCCTTGCGCGATGTCGTCTCTGGAGGTACTCTAGACATGTCCTTCATAAAGTAATGCCTTGTTGTATGCATTAGGAGCTCTAGACCCATGTGGCTCTAAGGTTATCGAGTTTGAAGTCACAGATGTGAAGCCTCAATTTCCTTACCACGTGGCCTTTCAAATCCATGTGGATTACTCAAAGTATACAATCAAACATATTGTTATTGATGAAGGTGTTGCACCGTGTATGATGTCCCTAACCTATTGGAAATCCATTGGATCTCCAACCCTCTCTCAATATTCGACCATGTTGACTGCATTTGATGGTCGTTCTTTCCATCCCCATGATATTCTTCCTGCCTTTCCGATCCAGTTAGGTGGGAAGACAGTGGAGGTGCACGTCGAGGTGGTTGATGTGCCCCTTGACTATAAATTATTATTAGGGCATAACTAGACTTATGTTATGACTACAGTCATATCATCCATATTCCATAGTTTATGTTTTCCTCACGATGGGAAAATTGTGATGATAGATAATTTTTCCTTTGCATATGCTATCCCCAATGCATCAGTTGGATTGTCGATCCCCGTGATCGACAATTCTCAGCCGAAAACTAAGAATATTGGTGTCGGAATGTATTCCTCTCTTATGGGTACCTTTGATTTGATTGCACCAATTCATCATATCTATGCCATGTCTAGTAGGTCTGCTTCATCAATGAGGTTCATTCCTTTCCACACTTTGTATTTTAACAATCCTTGGACCCTACCTTCCCTGACCATGTCTTGTGAAGGTCAGTCACATATTGGAATGGAAATGTCACTGTCGGTGGCATATATAATGTATCAAGTTGTTCTCAACTCTACTACCGACCCATATATTGTCTCCTCATAGACAGACGAGGAGGATCTTGTTCTCCGACACATATGAGCCACTTCATCATCTTTCTCACATGATTGCTCGATGACACTTTACCTTCAGATGAAGTGATTTTAGAGTCCACGAGTAGTTCCAATAGGCCATGGGATGATATGCATCATCGCTCTTACTTTCTCCAAGATCTTATTAGGATCAAAAAAGAAGATTTTACATCCACCTTGAGTGAGATAGTCGTTCACGTCATAGTTCCACTTGACCCACATGAAATGTATGCTGAAGGAGACATGGAGAGTATCTCTCCTATCATCACGATATATATCTCTCGTATTGCTCGTAAAGTTGAAAATGTATATATCAGTGTGAATTGTTTTCTTGAAGAAATTCAGATCTACACCAAGCTCTTCAAATAATTATGTTATGTATTCATCTAGTCATATGAAGAGATGCCAAGAATTGACCCTCGAATTTTCGAACATGAGATTAAATCCTACCCGAATGCTAAGCATGTTTGATAATGACTTAGAGTTGCTAATCCCAAGAAGGCCCTTGCCATTAAGGCAGATGTGGAGAAACTACTGAATTCTTGTTTTATATACCTGGTTCCCTTGACTAAATGGGTATCCAATCCCATTCTCATAAATAAGAAGCAAGGAACCATCCATGTTTCTATAGAATTTTCATACTTGAATAAGGCTTGTCCTAAAGACAACCTCTCGACACCCTTCATTGATCAGATTCATGATGAGTGTGTGAGATGCGAGGTTTTTTCTTTTATGTATGGATTTTCAGGATACAACGAAATTCAAATTAAACTTGAGGATCAACATAAGATGGAATTTATTTGTCCTTGGGGTACATTCTCAGAACGAAAAATGCCTTTCGACCTTAAAAGTGTTGGAGCAACCTTCCAATGAGCCATGACCCTTTCTTTTCATGATCTCAAGCATATAGTCGAAGCTTACCTTGATGATCTCATTGCTCAGTCTCACAAGAGATTGGATCACTCTACCCACCTTCGGCTAGTTTTTGAAATATTCCACTATTATCGTATCCGTTTGAACCCTCATAAGTGCATATTTTGCGTTAGTTCGATTCATCTATTAGGATTCTTATTTTTTGAGTCTGGGATCATGGTGGATCCTTTGAAGGTTGAGTAAATACTTCGATTGCCTCCCTCTCACAACATTCGTCAAATTCAAGGTTTATAGGAGAAACGTATCTTATTACGTCAATTTATAGTAAACTATGCCATTATTACTAAGGGTTTCATGCGTCTCTTGAATAAGGACACTCTATTTATATGGGATGATCGAGGCCAGGAATCCTTCGATGCTATGAAGAAAGACTTGTTATTGACACCTCTGTTGAAGCCTCCGGACTAGAGTAGATATTATATGCTTTATATCATTGCGTCTGAAGGGATGGTTGGTATGGTTTTGGTTCAGGAGGATGATGAGCTCCATGAGCACACCATTTACTATCTTAGTAGAAACTTAGTTGACCCTAAACTCAAGTATTCTCATGTTGAGAAGTTATCTTTGACTATCGTTCACACAGTTCAATGATTACGACATTATATATTGATTTGATAAACTACCGTAGTTGCTCATGTCAACCCATTTCAATAGGTCTTTACTAGGCATATCATAGGGGGGAAATATAATAAATGGATTTCCATCTTGCAAGAGTTTGACCTTGATTTTTCTTCGGTGAAATCTAAGAAATCAATAGTTTTTTACGAGTTAATATCGGAATTCTCTCGGTTAGATGAGGACATTATTCATGTCGATTCATTTGTGGATGAACACATTTTCCTTATCTCTTCATCATACCCCTGGTATGGAGACATTTTCATCTATCTTCAAACCTTGAAGTTCCCTCATCATCTTCGAGAGATGATTGATGGTGTATATGATATCAAGATAATAACTACCTTATCGTCGATGACACTTTGTATCATTGAGGCATAGATAATATCTTGCATCATTGCTTGAATCAAGAAGAGGATGATTTTGTTCTTAATGACTGTCACAATGGGGCTTGTGGTTGTCGTCTATCCGAGCTTGCGGCAACCCAAAAGATATTGCGAGCCAGTTATTTTTGGCCATCTATTTTTAAATATTATGTCAAAGCAGTCAAGAAGTGTCACCCCTTCCAGGTGTTCACTTGGAAGATGCACTCACTTCTAGCCACTCTTCACCCGGTCAACACCGTCGGTCCCTTCACCAAGTGGGGGTTGGATTTTGTAGATTGCAACCCAACCTCGACTGGGGGGAATGCACACATTATAATGGTCATAGAATACTTTACTAATTGGGTTGAGGCCATGCCTACAATTAAATCTGATGGTAATACTACTGGATTTTTCATGTTCAATCAAATTATAGCCAGGTTCAAAATCCCAAGTGAGATTGTCACTGATCATGGAAGTCACTTTCAGAATGAAATGATGAAAGAGTTAGCATCAAAGCTGGGTTTTAAACATGGTCATTCTTCCCCTTATTACCCCCAAGAAAATGGACAAGTAGAGGTCATGAACATTTCTCTAAAGACCATTTTTCATAAAACTATCAACCAGAGAAAATCCGATTGGCATCTCATGCTTTACCCTGTGCTTTGGACATACCGAAAATTGGTAAAGACTTCCACTGGTTTTTCTTTGTTTCAGTTAGTACACGGTGTGGAGTCAATTCTTGCTATTGAATGTGAAACCCCTTCTCTTAGACTGACAATTAAGCTCCTACCTGAAACTTCCGAGCTTGAAACACTCCTCGTACGCCTAGAGATCCTAGATGAGCAACGTCGAGATGCCTCTATGACTATTGAAGTGAATAAATGACATGTCAAGCTCCAGTATGATAAGTTTTCCTGTCCTCGATAGTACGTTGAGGGTGACTTGGTCCTCTTATATGACCAATCCAAAGAACCACTAGGGAAAAGCAAGTTCAACCCCATGTGGCACGGTCCTTATATTGTGTGACATGTTTTATAAAAAAGAGCCTAAGAATTAAAATATTATGAATGGAATATGTTGGCTGAGCCCAAGAATGGGCTCTACCTAAAAATATATTACGCTTGATCCCCAAGCTTGGGCATAACTCTTTGTATACTAATGTATTTTAGTGTATGTGTGTGTGTGTGTGTGTGTGTGTGTGTGTGTGTGTATCTTTTCCTTTGTGTCATCGACTTGCTTATCAATTTTTCCCTTGGTTGGTAGATGTCAACGGAGTCGTGAGTTTACTTAGGATTTGCAGACAGTGCTAGTCGTCATACACAGAACTTGGCTTCCTCTGCTTGGGTCATTTACTCACCCAAGGGTCAACTGGTGTCTTCAGGTGGTGTTTGTCTAGGTCCATCAATGAATAATGTGCTCAAATATATCTCCATTATATATCTTTTATGCGATGTCGTTTCACATGGAATTCGTTCTTTAGAAGTTCTCCTGGACTCCCAATTAGTAGTATGTCAATTGAACGATAGTTACCGTGTGTGAGACCCTACTCTACTCCAACAATTCCTACGAGTAAGACTTTGGAACAACATTTTGATTTTATTACTTATCATCACATACCTAGAAGTTCTAATTATGTATTGGCATTTGTCACATAACAAAAGAAAAGAAAAAAAAATCACCAATGTACACATTGTAATATAAGTAAAGCTAAAGACCAATGTTTTTAATATTTCATCTCTTCAAAAAATATGGTTTCATAGTACAAAATTGGGGCTCACAGCCTCAAAATACATATACGACCAATCAATACAATAATCAAGACATCTATGCCTGTGGTGTCGGATGTGTTTCATGATAACATAGTACGGAATTTGCAAGATGTCAAAAGATTCGTACCCAGGAATGGGGCACACCTACCACCTATCCTTGCATCACCTCCAACGGATCCTCTACCTGAACCATGGGAATTCTTTGCGTCAAACGAAACATGTTTCCTTGCATGGTTTGAGGCACTCTCTCAACATCTACTGCCACTGACTCATCCCCCCAGACTCTCCACCAATGTCTTGGGAGTCCGTCTGGTCTATGCAAACCCACATCTTCGTAACAATACATGTTTGAGTTAGTACTTGACATCATCCAAAAAAAAAATTAATTCTTCTACAAAAAAAAATAAAAAATGAAATATTCAAAAAACATTTTCATACCTATGTCCTTGTAGGTTGAACCTAGTGGTAATGAAATGTCCATGTCTCCTCTGAAGTCGATCCCTGCATATGGGTAGTTGTCCATAGCTATCACCTATCGATGCCACCAAAAGAAAAACTCATCGTTATAGGGTGTTGGTACCCTACCACCCCCCAACCGCCTCATCACCTCGGCCCACCGTGCCATGGTTGGATAGCGAAGTCCATGCAGAACAATCTCAACTCTAGGGCCCAATCATGGAACCTTCTCAAAGAAAAAACTGCATAAGAAAGATGCAAACCCAAAGTTCCTCTTTCTACCTTGTTTGTAGTTTGTTAGTTGTCTCTTCATGTTGCCCAATAGTGAGGTGCACTAGTCGTAAACCATGGATCGCAAGCACTCCACCGAGTAGAAAATAAGTGGCCTTGATGCTTGATGCAACGAGGCCAACCCTGTGATCTGTGTCAACACTAAGACAATGATCTTGAGACTCAAGTTGTTGATCGCTTTGATCGGGATTTGGCTCCCTACCTTATCGGTCCCTGCAACACAATGAGTGGCTAGGTATTCCTCTATATTCATGCAACTCCCATCTCCCCAGGCTTTGAAGTTCATCACCTCACCCCAAAATGACAATACTGTTAGAAATTATATGTCCTTGACTTCAATCCTCAATGGTTTCCCATCGAGGTTGAAGGCCTCTGTATATGGATCCCAGTAGTTCACTAACACCTAGAGTCGTCTCACTTGAGCCCTCATGCCTTTGAGATCCCAAAATTTATATATCCCATATCTTCTTAATGCCATTTTGGCCCATAGATCTCTTTCTCTCCACTCTAGCACCATCCTGCAAGTTTAAAATCAATTTTTGAGTCAATATCATTTTCAAAATTCAACTCACAGACTTGTACGTGAGATGCGGCTTACATAGTCGCATATAGGGATGCATATATGCATTCTATTTTGATAACAGTTGCATATAGGGTTTCGTATATGCGACCTGATGATCTACAACCTGCATATACCCTAGTTTCTAATTTACACCTTAAAATACTCAAGAATTGAAGCCTAAATTAAAATTTTAAACCAATAGAAATGAAGAGAAGGGAAAGAAGACTTACTTGGTCCAGACGATTTTCAATTCCATCACTCATAGCTCCCGTAATCGACAGTTGAAGATCATGAGAAATTTGATCCAAAATGCACTAGTTGGGTAAAAAATACAAATGATATGGTAAATTGGCTATTTTTTACTATTTATAGAAAATGTTTACCCACTTTACATAGTTTTTGCTAAATATTTTGGCCTAGTGGATTAATAATGCAATGGATGGAGTTGGTTTTGGTGGTTTTATCTAGGGATTCTTGTAGTTTCTATCATTATGTTGCTTGTTCATGACTTTGGCAGGTATTTTCATTGACCAACATATAGGATAGGTGATCACTCCATTTTTTACACTTGCATCATCCTATAACTGCAATTTGTATGCCTTAAGTATGGACCCATTTATTAGTGACATGGAACCTCCTTATTGCTAATAGAAGTGTCATTATTGAATTGTAGAGACTTACCAAACATGGGTGCCCTAGTTAGAACCTCTCTGCCATTTGGTGCCCATGAAAAGATTCTTCTGTAGGACTGGGAGTCCCTTATAACTAATATGACTTTGCATTCGAACCTCATTTCTTACTCATCAACATGCTGACCTGTACCTATGGGACTCCCACGAGTCTGGTTTAAGCTATTTTCCGATTCTCAAAAAGTGAAAAGATTGCCGAGTGAACTTGTCTCTTTCACACTCATAAATTGGATTTGAAAGGATGTCTATTTGGTGTAATTTTAACCCTTTTTCGGACCAAGTCGACTAATTTCAAAAACGAAATACTCTAGTCATTAGTGGCTAGAAGAGTTCTCTTGGATATTTTTTTATACTTTTTCGGGCCTAGGGGATGAAATGTACGAAAAAGGACATTCTTTGGAGTTAATTTGTAATTTCATTTCATTCTCTTTCTTTTAGTATTGAGCCTATTGTCGGTTATCTCTTTCACATTATAAGCCAATCACCTCAATAGTTTGCATCATCAGTCAAGCAGAGCCTTGTTTATATCCTTTGCAGCTTAACACCCTATACCCCAAGAGGAAAACTTCTCCCGAGTGTCCATATCCTGAATGCACCTCCTTGCATTGAGAATAGGTATGTTCCATTGTTGGAACTAGTTTCTTACTCGTGACACTTGTTTCCTCCTCTATACCATAGAATTAATTTGACTATCAAAAACCAAAAAAACATGGTCGGGAAAAGAATATTATCTCATGTTGGTAGCAGTCGCGTCGCCTTTGAACATAGCACAATATTTTGAGTCCACTTTTCATCAAAATTTTGGGTTTAGCATGACCTTAGGAAGTTGAGCTCATTACTTAGATTTTACTCCCTTGACTGGTTACTCTTCCACTCCCTATGGAGTGTCTGATTGATGCCTCCTGCATCACAAATTTTCATCATTAAATATATGCTTCCAGAGTCATCCATATGTCTCATTCTCTTGTTCAAAGGATGTCTATCAACCCATGTTGTCAATTTATCATAACTCTTTACTTTGGTTGTTAGCCATACCCTCAGTGTGTCTTATAATTACATGAAGTTGTAGTCTCACCGTGCACTCTGGTCCTACTTTCCTAATGGGTAGGTAACCTTGAACCCAATAGTGGACATCTCCTCATTAGTCATTGATTGGGGGGTTTCCCTTGTGTTTGATGGTAATAAATCTATTCACACATTGGGATTCATGCAGTGTCTTGGATGCCATTATCCTTATTGGTGGTTTCCTCTCCTTTCTCGAAAGTTTTCCTTATCAGGTGCTATTCAGAGGGTATTTTTCATGCACTTCTTGCATCTGATGCATGCAAAAGACACAAAGGGTCGTTGGTTTGTGAACATGTTCTTCGTCTGAGTTCCTCCAAATCATTAAGCTACTGCTTTGTACCTTGTGTTGACTGATGAGAGATTCCTTAATTATCTCCTTTCAACGGGTCTCCTTCCATCGACTTCAATTCATCTATTCTAGAAACAAGGCTTAGAGTCCTATGAGTACCTAGAGGCTTGCAGTCATCAGTGGCAGGTTCCCTCACCATCGACAGTTGGGAATACATCAATGTCTCCTGATCGATGGATTGTTCAATTCTTTGACCTCAAGACATTTATTCACACTTGTAAGAATTTACTCGGTGCCTTGGTACCTACTTTCATTATCAGTAGGTTGTCTCATGTTTGTTAACGTTATACCTTAATAACCGGTAATCAAACGAAGTCTCATTGTGTTTGACCTCAACTCCTTTATTCACATGATGTATACTTGCACCTTTGGCAGATTGTGTAGAATACTTGAAGACATTAGTTCATAGTCACATATTTCCTAAGTTGTTGCTACCATTCATTGGAACAATACCTATATGACTTCAATGATCATGGGAGATCAGATTGTACTCCATTGTATACAGATATCTTCAGATTAATTTTGAGACTAGTTTTCACTGAGCCTTGTTCGCGACTATGAGAACCTATGGCATGTATATACTTTTTTATTTCCTATTCATGGCCATGAACAATTGTTTGGTATATTTCCACATGGATCTACAGTTTAATTCAAATTGGAAGCCATGTGTACAAAGTCATTATGGAATGTAATTTTCTTATGAGAAACTAGTTCGTCCATGTGGGTCTCCATTACTCCACTTCTTGGAATTATAATGTATTTCGGCCATCAAAAATACTCCTTTGACCTCACACATTAGGGGGAATCTGTTATAGCAAGATTTACCTCACCCCATGCAACTTGCTCAAAAGGAATTTTCCATTTCCCTGTGCAGACTTGAAGTCCCTGTTTGCAGTTCCCAGAGATAAAAATTGTTTTTTTCCACATATACGCACCCTAATAGCTATACAACATGCATATACATAGGTTGCACCATTACATCCCATGTACATTGGGTTTGTGCCAAAACTTAAAAAACGGTCTCGGGTTTCCATGTCATGTCATGAGATCCATGATCCTTGAACTTCCATATACTGGAAACGTTCTGAATCAACCCTTGCGTTCCATTTGAAGGCTATAAATGGGCCATATCCAAGCCATGGAAGAGATGAGAAGAATTCAACTTTGAGAGAAAAGTTACTCTAGAGAAATTATTCACTTCATATTGAGTCAGCATCCCTTTGTTCTTTTAAGTATGAACACATTGTTCAACCCCCATGGTCTTCCCTATTTGATGGAGAACCTCATTGTCTCTCTTATATGAGCTTTCATTTGGTGGAGGATTGAAGTGGTGGAGGCCCGGCTGGAAGGGACTTAGTTTCTTGGTTCCAAACGTGATGAAAAAGAAGTTTGTCATTCATGCACTTATGTTGATTACATTTTAATAAAAATACTCTTTTCTCGTCCAATTAATGTCTTGCAAATATTTGAATTGTTATTCCATGGGAATATTTGTTATGAATATTGATAGATTATACTATTATGTGTGATAAATTTATATATTATCACCATATTCTTGTGTATCTTGGTTGTTGAGGACAAGTTGTAGGTGTATAGCTTTGATTCAAGTTCTCAATGGTGGACTTCATCGAATGTCTAGATGAGGTAGGCTCTTTATCTTGTCTTTTTAGCGTATTTGTTTATATAGAATACTTGAGGTTAGAGTTGATTTCTGCAGTCATTTTCTTCTGTTGTGTTTTACCCCATGCCATCGAGTGATTTTTCTCGTAACACAATTGTTGGACACACCAATCACACAGAGAGGGGGGAGTGAATCAATGTGAGGGCTTAGAAAGCATGATAAAAAAACTTTATCCTCCCTTGAATTTCGGCCTTCTTTACTTCACATTCCCTATGAAATTCACCTTAGATCTCTTTTGATTACCTCAGTCACTTATAGATATTCAATATGCTCAATTGATACTAATGGGATACCCTTTCTCTCTTATTTATAATCTCCAAGTAGCTTCCTCTAGAAGTATCCACTTAATCACTTTTTCCACTTAGCCACTTTGTCCACTTAACCAACTTTGTCCACTTAGCCACTTTGTCCACTTAACCACTTTGTCCACTTAGCCACTTTGTCCACTTAACCAACTTTGTCGACTTATCCACTTTGTCCACTTAACCACTTTATCCACAAATAGTAAACTCTCCAATTCTAGTTGCAACTAATTTATTTTTAATTGTTTTCTTGTTGCAACCATGTAATCCATGACTAACCACTTTGACTGGTCAACTTATTCTAGGAGATTCTACAATAATTTGACTTATTTGACCTTCTAGAGGCTTCTAGATAACTCATGAGGGTTCTCCAACTTCACATGGCCATAACTCTCTAACCATGAGGAGTTATGTGATGTTCCACATATCACCAGAAATGACATGACATATACTATCCATATGGAATAGTTTCTCCTAAAAATTCAGTGATATTAATTACATTATTTCTTAATAAAACTTGGTTTCCCTAACTACACTGTTGGGCTACCTCACCATTTGGACTTCAAAAAGCGTCTTCCTATGAGGTATTTCACCATAAGGGGACCACTTTGGAGTTTATCCATTTGGTTATTCCTATCAACCATGACAAGACAATAATGACCAACCTTTACATCATCCCATATATACATCAATACATGACAATACATCACTATGACACCACTTGACATCTTTGACATCAATTACATCTATGACAACATAGGACATCAATCAATACATCAATGATACTATGACAATACATCAACTCTTAGACATCAATCATTTGACATCAATGACAACATAATGCAACCAAAAATTTGTGCTATTAATGCATAACCTCATTCTTAATGTATGGATCAAGATCTTGTACATCACAGATGACCTAGCAACTGACAAAATTAAATTTGGATGAAGCAACAAAGAACGTGAGACATAAAAATTCATTAAAAAATGCCTTTGGGTGTAAATTTTTGGTGTTCTTCAAAGTGAATTTTTCATCCCCAAAACAAATTAATTTTCTGATTCCCGACATTATGATTCCAACCCAACTGACAGAATTGAATTTCGAGGTCCAAAAGTGCCAAAACGATCGTCTAGTATTTCCCACTAGGCAAGCCTCGATAGTCGTGGCCATCGTTAGAAATGGATACACTCAAATGATGGAGAAACATGTTCAATGATATTGATAGAAGTGTTTCTCTATGTTCTCCGCATTGGAAAAATGGCACCTCAATTGGGAATTTTATGAGGAAGTTACAGGCTTTTAACTCAAACTCTCATTGTCTCTTGCCAGTTTGACACTTAATTTCTTTTCCAATTTTGCTTTCCCCAGAAGGAGAATTTCCATTTGAATCCTATGAATAAATTCATAATATTTCCCTTCATTTCCCTCGATACAGGTTGGAGGAGTTAGTTCAAACTCCCCTGAACAAGTAAGAGGAGTTAGGTCAAACTCCTCCAAATAGGTCAGAAGAGTTAGTTCAAACTCCTTCAAACATAAGAGAAATGACTATCGTAAATCGACCATAACGTTTGTCTCGAGTGTCTGTTTTGAAACTTATTTATATAATTTGAAATATATTTCCTATCTCTACAATTTTTGGTTTATGTTATTTGAGAAAATCCTAATGAAGGGTACACTTATTCTAGGTCGAAGGAGTTAGTACTAACTCCTCTGAAACATGAAAAAACACCTTTCGTAAAATGGTCGTAACGTTTGACTCAGGTGTCCTTTTTGTGTGTTATTTATATTGTTGGAAAGGTATATTCAAGCTATACAACTTCCTAGTTATATGATTTAATAAATTCATAACCTATGGTATATGTATTTTTGGATTAAGAGTTGACACCTTGTTGATAGCCTCGAAGAACACCATAACTTGACTACAAGAAGAGGAACCATGAATCGAACTTAAGGAAGTTTGTAAATCATACATCAATTATTTTATGCCCATTTATTTGCATTCAAATGATTATTCGTGATAGTTTATTTTTAGTTACGCTCATCTATTGTATGTTTAATGTTGTCCAATACCGAGCGAAGGAGGATCGCGCTCAACATTCTCATGATGAAATCTACAACTAAAGATGATGAAGGAGAAACAACGAAAGATGTAGCAGTAATGGAGGAGAAACAAAGAAAATAGAAAGAAAATGTATGAAGTAGGGATCTATACACTCCATGACGATCGACTGTCAAACTCAGTACGACAAATATGCCCTCATACCCAAAGCCAGTCTTCATGATGCACAAGACACATATGTCTGAAATCCATGACGACCCACTAGTACTAGGAGACAAATTTGAAATGTAAACATTTTCATTGTTGCTCATCATCATAAAGAGGATGAGGATAAACAATGGAAGAAGAAATGTCATCGATGGATATGAAAGGCTAAAGGTCTTATTGAACCTCAATAAATACTAGAATAGAACCCAAAGAAAGGGATTTTGGCTCTTCAAACATTGTACAACTGTGAACTAATTCGGTAATACAATGTCAACTAAAATTGGAGAGTTTTCCTAAGAGTTTTCATGTACTATTGTTGAAACTGTTAATATGGAGTAGCCCTCAGGGCCAACTTTTGACTAAGAGAAGAACTCACATGTGTTGTTGTTTTGTTTTGAACTATTTCAAGAAGAATGTTTGTTGTTCACATGGGTTGTAAGAGCATGTTTGTTTATGTACTATACTAATGCAATATATGTCTTTTTGATGTTTTTTCATTCTTTCTTATGTTAGATGTCCTGAGCGAATGAGATGTTAATGTATGTGATATATTGACTTAGACTATTCTAGTTATATATTCATGTGCATGTGTCATATGGATTTATCTCTTCATTTTAGCTATCTGGGTGAAGTTACTGGTAGAGTTAGTTTCATGCCACAGCTCATTCACTTACGTTAATTTTCTACTAGATAGGATAGGTTAGATTATAATTAGATTAGTCTTGAATTTATGTAGTCTTGATATATATCTTCCATTTGCACAACCACCCATCACTCACCCTCATCGGTGGATCTGGTCGCAACCAGTAGAACCAAACCGTCAATGGCTACCAGGATAGAATATGGATGGGGTCCCTATTCCAAACGGTGAGAGGGTATAATTGGGACTTCTTACTAGGGATAACCCATTACTATTATCGGGCAAATTTGGACCCGTCAACAGCTTCCCTCGATGAATTTCAATTCTACAAACAACCAAATGCTGTCATGTGTGACCCCTTGAAGTTACTCATAGCTCATCCTCTACAAAAATAACAAAATCTTTAACCCGTAAATCGGCCCATATGGCCCAAGTGATGAACAAATACACTCTGATACCAATCTATGACATACCCAAAACACCGGTCTATGTCACATTACTACTAAAAACTATAAATACGAAACAGTAAGGCACCCACTTCTCGAGTACCTCTAAATCTTCTTGGGAAAATATAATTTTTTGTTACCAATATTTATTAATAAATAAACATGTTACTCGCACATGAAATAATCAAGAAGCATGATAAACTACAAAATAAATGACCAACATTCCATGCACAACATTAACATCAAGCATGCACAACATAAATACATCTCATAGATAATAAATACACAACAGAATATAAATTACATAGAAAGCATAGAGAGAAATTATCTTTAAATTAATGATTCACCAACTGGATACATATGTCGAACGTTCCACCAACCGTATACACTGTTTTTACAAATCTCAATAGTAGGTCACCCCCGAGCCAGGGCTATGAATCCACAAGGACGTGTCCTAGGCTGACTCTGACACACAACCAACTATCAAGATCTCACAATTTTCCCAACCACACAACAATCCTAGTTTAGCAATTATATTTCCCTTCATCCTAGCCAACCCAAATAAATGAACCCCTTTATCTACAATGCAATCCCTCATATTTCTCCACTTCCTTTCCAAATCTCCAATTCCACTGGTCAAGAAATATCAATGCTAGAAAATCCAAGGAATCTTAGTTTTAGACATTTCTTTATCAACGTCCATTATTCTCATGCACATAGGCATTCATTCCCTCCTGGAATAATCAAATAATTTCTTATAGCCAATAAGAAATGGCTCCTCTATCCTCATATTTTGTTTCCCATGCCCAGAACAAGAGAAAGAATGAATGAGGAATGAAAAATGAAGAATACTGAAAGTGTGAACAATGAAAAATGTGTGATTAACCCCCAAATATCCCAAAAGAGGGGTTTATATAATTACATTCAATTACGAACCACATGGCATTCCTCCAAGAAGTTTATATAATCACCTTTCCCAACTATTACCAATATGGGTGAATACAAATAATAATAAAAGGTTTAGCCCCTTTATGTCCCTCTCGTGTGGAATCATAGCCCCCTATCTTTGTCCTTGTTCATCTTGCAACTACCGATGTATTTTATTAATAATATTCAAAGAATTACATTTCTAGGCACTCTTTCCTTTCATATTTATAGGCAAACCAACCTTAACATAAAATATCACCAACCTAAGTATCATATGTCCAAAACACATTATAAATTTAGGGACTCAAAACTAGGGTATTACAGGGAGGATGGGGGTAGAGAGAGAGTGTGTGTGTGTGAGATTGGGAGAGAGAAATACATAGAGGGGAGGTATAGAGGGAGTGTTTAAGAGTGTGAGGAGGGAGAGGGAGACAAAGAGGGGGGTCATAGAGAGAGAGAGAGAGAGAGTGAGAAGCAAGGGGGAAAGAGAGAGAAGCATGGTAGAAAGAGGTAAAGAGAGAAGGCAGGTAGAGAGGAAGTGTTTGAGAGTGTGAGAGGAAGGGAGAGGTAGACAAAGAGGGGGGGTAGAGAGAGAGAGAGAGAGAGAGAGAGAGCAAGAGGGAAGATATAGGGAATCAGGGTAAAGAGGTAAAGATATAAAGGGGGGCAGAGTGGCGGATAGAGAGGGAGGGATATACAAAGTGATGGGAAAAGAGGGGTAGATGTAGGAGAGAGAGAGAGGTGAGATAGTGGGAGGGAGAMGGAGAGAGAGAGGGAGTGTGYGAGAGTGTGATAGGAAGGGAGAAGGATACCGAGAGGGGGGGTATAGAGAGAGAGAGTGAGAGGAATGGGGGAGAGAAGGGGAAGGGGGGTATAGAGAGGTAAGGAGATAAATGGGGGAAGAGTGGGAGATAGAGAGGGAGGGGGATATAAAGTGAAAGGGAGAGAGGGGTATATGTAGGAGAGATAGAGAAGAGAGATAGTGGAAGGGAGAGAGAGAGAGAGGAAGGAGGGGGGTAGAGAGAGAGTGTGAGAGGGGGAGAGAGGAAGACAAAGAGAATGAGGGAGATGGAGACAAAGAGGGGGTAGAGAGAGAGTGAGAGGAAGAGGGGGAGAGAGGGAAGTGGGGTAGATAGAGGAAAATAAATCAAAAGGGGGGAGAGTGAGGGACAAAGAGGGAAGGGGATAATGTGTAATATCCCTAGGCCATGCCTAATTGTAATCTAGATGGAAATGTACTTAGGTTGGTGAGATGTTTTGATATCATTTTTGTATGCACCTTTCATGGCATAGTGCGTGCATGTATTGCTTAGTGCAATGATGAAATGTGCACATTCCAAGATACCGCACGCAACATTTTAAGTGCACACAATCGTGAGGCCAGCGAGCCTTTGTGTATATGATATGTTTTATAGGCTGGTGATCTGGTTATTATAAGCTAGGATGCTTATATTATGATTAGGCCGAAGAGCCTAGATGTTAAAGGCGAGTGCGCCTATTTTTGTACATATCTCATAATTAATATAAAATATA
>ML831006.1:26696-55231 GCA_009831015.1 Picea engelmannii | reverse complement strand
GACCTCCATATCTCATCCAATTGTTGTGTATGGCTTTGTGAAGACACTTGTGTCATGCATGACTTCTAGTTCTCCTTCAGTCAAAGTGTATGACCTTGTGTTAAAAGTTTGAGTGGAATCTTGTTCTTTCTCATTGCCATAGCAATACATTGTATTTGGTATTGGTTTGACATATGTTGGAGGGGCTAGTCAACTCTGTAGACCAGACCTAATAGTCGACCAATCAAAAGAATAGTCGATTGAGTGTTATTCGAGTCTGTAAGTCGATCAACCTCTAAGTCGAATCAACTGACCCAGGTAGTTAGATAGTTAAAACTACCTTGTAACAAAACCATGAGTATAAATATGTGCATCCATGTAACAAAGAATAGTTGGCTTATCAGTTGTTTTCGATATCATAATAAAGTTCTTATTGTCGGTCTCCCCTTTACTTTGTGTTCTCTTCTTTCTCTTCTCTATGTGTTTTACTGTATATTAGTATATTGTTGTATATTTCTCTATGTGAAGGACTATTGGTAACATTTGCATGCAAACATCTAGATTACAACATTGCTTCTATTGTTGGTAGTTTATGAACCTAAGTGTGTAAGATAATGCACACACAAATGTTGAGCCTAGAGGATACATGGAAGTGGTGGGAGATAAATATCAATAATTACCTAAAGAACTACACACACAGAAATCGACTAACATTGGAAAAAACAAGAGCACATTTCTTCACAGAGGCTCACAAAAGGTTTATTGAATCGATCTCGGAAAAAATAAAAAAATACATTGATCAACCCACTAATCAATAAACTTACAAATGATGAGCGGTTAATGTCCAAACTGATCAACAAAGGTCAAACAAATTTGCATGAGTGGATTGAAAGAATCACCAAAGAATATTGTGAAGAGAAAGCAATCAAGGAATGAACATCGATCGACAAGATAAAAGAAAGGTTCTACGATGATTTCCATGACGGGTTTTTCTACACAATACTATCTCTGTTGCACGAATTTCTTTTAGATAAAGGCATCGATCATATTGTTGAATATTGACCTCCTCTTTGTACAACACCATTGAACTCTAATAGGGAAAAAAGAAAAGACAATTGGGAATTTTTTTTAGAACTAGACTGCAAAGATACACAAAAAGCTTGGGACTTTTTCTTAAAGAAATGAACATGGCAATGATCTACACCCGCGCCGACCAAGAATAGTTGGGGTTGGCGATGGGGGGGTAGTTGTCCATAGGATGCCTAAAGAAGAGTAGACCGATCGACCTACACCGAGGAATCACTATCCCAACAAGCAGAAAAAAGTCGACTGAAATAAAATGAGAATATACATTAGATAAAGAGACGCAAAGAAGAATTGCAACAAGAATGCGACATTATAAACCTTCAATCAACATTCATAAGATAGAATGGGAAAAATGACGAGAAAAAAGAGAAGAGATGCGTAATGTGAGGGATCCAAGAAAGTCGAGTCAAGAGCAACCCCAAGAGTGGTAGATCACTGGAGCACTTGAGCGATCTAAGTTTGGTAATGACCAACCATATCTAGCAAAAGGAGCAACCCCAACGACTCTTGTGAGGAGTGAGAGCTTGCAATTTATGGAGGCAGTAGTTGGTGCCCTTTGATTAGAGGATGATATCAAAAGCATATATGTAGATGAATCAGGACCCACATTATGTCAATCTCTGATCCTCAAAGACGCAAGTCCCAGAATCAAAGAATTCCTTCAACGAAGATTGCATATTGATCAAGAACCTTCCTCGATATGATCTTGATGGAAATTCAAGGCAATTTAAGATATCAACTTTTGATTGAGATACTCCCACTAGACCAGAGCTAGGTAGGCACTCAGAGAAATGCGAGTATTCTCCTTCACAACAAGGATCTCACATATTCTCCCCCCCATACCAAATTTACTAACTACGGAGGAAGATACACATTAAGTGAACAATTGTGATGAAATGACATGCCCTTAGGAGAGACAGTTCGTCATGTATATAGATAAAGGGTGTCATATGGACGACATTCCATATCCAATTAAGGAAGTTGAGGAAAATAAGGAAAGTCAGGAATTCTATAAAGCAGTCGAGTCGTCGACTACCACAGTTGAAACACAACCGTCAACACAATTGATTGTTCTAGTTGAAGTGGAATCAACCATAAAGTCGATTTTGAAAGTTAACCAACAGGATAAAACAAATCAAAACCTCCCAAAATTGAAACATCCACCTAAAGATAAATGGATCTGAACCATATTCCCATCTATGAAGGACACCAGGATCCCAAGCGACATTGGTTCATTTGCAAAAAATTCTAGGATGTTGTTGATATAACTGATGAAGACAAACAAATGGCTCAATCTGGTGCAACCTTAATAGAAATAGCTTTAACATGGTTCATGAACTATATTGAAAATCAACCACGATCCAAAGCAGAAATCAAGTCCATTTTCCTTTATTTCTTTAAATAAGAAGATTTCAAACATCTAGCAGCACAAAAGATTAAATAAATAAAACAAAAACCAAGAGAAACAGTAAGGGAGTATGACAAAAGATTCAATGATCTACTCATCCAGATCCCATATTCGATCGACGAAAAACTCTTGGTGCAATGGTATTTTTTTTGGATGATTGCAAAAAGTCCGAGGACTATTGTGTATGCATGAAATCCAGTTGTGTGAGAAAGCTCTTCAAAAATACCAACACATAGAAACCGACGACAACCATCCATCGATTTCGACATCGACGGATAAAAGATTGGAAGAAAAACTTCAGATGCTCCAACGGTCCTTAAAGAATATGATTGTTCAAAGAAGTGGCCTTTGGTGCTCCACCCATCTAAATGGTGGTCACATAAAATATTATTATAAATATAATAATGCACCTGAAAGAGACCCCAATTTTCGTTGAGTGTAAATAGAAATTTACTATGAGATCTATCAATCTCTGACAAATCACAGTCCAGAGACTGCCCTCACAATCTAAGGAATGACAAACCTAAGTGATGTGTTATCTATGAGGAGTCTAACCACTTGAATCAAGAATGCCAACTCAATGGTCATAACAAGCAAAACTTCCATGCAGTATATCATACGCAAGCAATCAACTAGAATGTCAACCAAGGAAATGGATATCAAGGCAGAGGTGGCTACCAAGGACATGGAGGTTATAGAGACAGATGTGCTCATGGTCAAGGAAGGACTTATTGTTTCACCTCCTAGAAATATGATCATGTTAGCCTTGACTTCCCACTTAAAGAAAGAACTGAGCTCAAGTATTGTAACATATGTGGAGTAGGAGACCACTCTTTAGAAGACTGACAACTAATGTTTGAAAATAAATAAATAAGCGAACTATAAACTTGTTACATATGGTGCTGAAAAATGAATTCCTAAACTCAAAGAATTTACATGTGGTCATGAGATCTCAAGTGGGTCAAAAGAATTAAATACGACAAGAATCACTAATTCGACCAAAGAAAAATAGAAATATCTACCCTAATCCTGACAAGGAAGAAAAAATAATGTGGGAGGCACTATAATTCTTCAAGAATCATAAGTATGATATATTTTTCGATCGCGGGGACATACAACATAACAGAACTGTTATTAAATATGTTGTATTAGAAGAATTTTTACAACTTTTGAAAGAAAAATGGTCGTTTGGTCGACTGTTGGAACTCTTAAATATCTTGAAAGAATATAAATATGACCAACAACTTTATAAGAATCTAAGGCAATTGTCACAAAAAAAAACCACAACGATTATGATCCTCAAGCCGATCTAGAAATCGACGGCTACATGGTACATCAATTCATGGTCAACTTGAGGTCGCAAGTAAATATTCTTCCACATGAATGGTCAACTTGGGAAGACCGACATTTGCATGGACAATGAATTTTCTAAAATTGATAAACCAAAGGTTTGTAGGGCCTATTGGGACCTTGAAGAACGTCTAGGCTAGTACATTGGAAATTCTGACTCGATTCAACTTCGAAGTAATCGACCTAGTCGAAGGCATCCATGCATATCTAACATTGGTTAGGCGCCCTTGGGGCAGGAAAATGAAGGCAACTATCTCTCTGGAGAGAGATAGAACTAAGCTCAAATGAAATGGTAAAAAAATTGCGATTTCGTTACACTCGAAGGAAGGCAAGCCATGGGTCAAGGACACAAAAGCCAAGAAGTTATACTAGATCGTGCACACATATGAAGACAACGTAAAACCCAATGCCTTGGGATAAATTTTACAAGGTTCACCCTTGTCAATCAACCAGAACTCAGATACTAAGTTATATGAATGGTGGATGGAAAACTACGAGTTGAAGTTACAAGAATGTTGGTCAATTGAGGCCATAACAATCCATCGATTTCAATCATGTTTTTCAATTAAAGTAGTACTTGTTGTGTACGAAAAGAAGATCAAACATACACTGACCTTAGTACCCACCGAAATAAAATAAGGACTAGTGGCTCCAATAAGATTCAAGGAAATTTACTTCCCGTCGACCCATGTCGACGAGGTGTCAAAAATAGTTGGATAACACGGAAGAACACATAATCTTGTACAATATTTCACTGGCTAGGTAGCCCGCTAGTGAGAAACACATGCTCCAATATTGTAGACATGAACAATTGCAACAACGTAATTTGTGGAATGATTTGGATGCAAAAATATATCTGCAACAACCAACATACCCAAGTTTAAGCCTGACTTTGATCTTGTAGCCCATATTCATTAGTGTGAGAATGAATGGAAAATAATCAGCTATAGAGATGAAAGAGTGTGGCCCCACATGTTTCCAAGTACATTAGATGACATACCTTAGAAATTGTATAAAATAGAGGAAGCATGGGGTGAAACATTCTTGTGGGTCAAACTTAAAGAAAATTTTATCAAATATTCTGAATTTAGACCATAAGAGGCACAATTAATTCAAGCAGTTCAAGAGCTAAGAAACTTTATTGAGAAACCAAATCCTGAAGAAGTTAACAAAAGAGGAAAAACACAACTCGACGTAGGGTCAACTTCGACTTGCAATTTTGTGTTGAGCCACCAACAAGGCAATCAAACAGTCTGTTGACTAGACATGGAAATTGTAAGTTTTTCTAGATAGAGATTTAGATGGAAAATCAACCACCCTCAAGTAAATTAGCATGTAAAGACCATTATGAGAGTATCCAAGGAAGAAAATGAAGAAAATCCAGAAAATTTAGGCTTTGATCTCGCCTATCCTGAAGTGAAAGAAGGGGAACATAACTTGATGAATCAAAACCATGTTGGGTGTCAATTTTGATCTTCTCACCAGCTCTTCACCTCCATTTTTGCCTGTTCACCCTTCACTTTTGTCTATTTTCACCTCTTTAATGGCATGATGTGCATAGAACAAGGTATAAGTTGTCTTTTGGAATAAAACGTTTAGTTTATCTTATAAATGGTGATTTAAAGCTATTTTGCAATTTACTACCTATAAATCAATTATTACGAGAATTAATTGTATTTTTGAGTTATTACAGGAATTAGTGGTTGAGATACTTCCCCTCAATCAGAAGGAGAAATTCCACTTGGAGCTATTTCATGGATGCCTCAAGATGATGAATTACATGTTTTTCCATTTTTATAGTGTACAGAGCTTAGTAGTCAAGCACTTGGTCAACATCAGAAGAATTATAGGAAATATGTAGGCATTACCGGAAAACTTGCAAACTGTTTAGAAAGTATGGGAGTCAACACCAAAAATAAGGAAGCAGTTGAAGTCAGCCAAGATCTCAAGGATCCAACTCAAGAAGATCAAGAAGATATTCTCCCTTGCGCTATAATGGAGATCTGATCCACAAATACTGAAATTAGTTAGACATAAGAAGGCATTTGATTTTCTAAAAGAATTGCATAAAGTAAAAGTTAAGGGATTTGTAGAGGTTAATAGAGAATGTTGTTATTTTCATCTCAAACATATTGTAACTTCTGAAACTGTGCTCGAAGATTAATTAATGGAGATGTGATCATTCCTATGTTAAGCTTTTCTTTGTTATGAATTTATTTATACAACACACCCCAGGAAGGGCCCCTTGGTATGTGTTGTGTTTTTTGTAAGTTGTGTTTAGGTTATTTCCTTTTTAGTAATCATGAATTCTACAATGTGTTTTTATTTCCTTGTTACTGTAATTTCCTGTAAATGTGTGTTTACTGCATTTTCCTGTAAATTTGTGTTCACTGCGTTTTCTTGTAAATTCATAGTGACTGATAAATTCCTGTAGATGCAAGTTCAAATTCCTGTAGATTAATAATTTTGTTTTAATTTATAGTCAAGTGTGAATTTCCTTTTTATAGTATTCTACAGACATTAACCTCTTTGAGTATGATGAACAAGTTGTTTTAAGATTTAGACATTCAAAGTACTCAACCTAAATTGAGCAAGCTTTTGTCTTCGATGTCATACAAACAAACTTCATGAAATATCCTAAAAACAGTTAAGTCTGTAATCTCCTTTTACAAACATTTTCTCATTTGCTTAAAGTTTCATTCAACTACCTTTCAAACACATAAGCAAAAATAACTTCTATGATCATAAATTTCAGATAACTAAACAAAGTGAGTTCTACAAGAGGCACACCTATGAGAGTAAGGATCAATTTGCAGTACGAGTATTTACCATCTGACAATTAAATATGAACTAGTTGATTGAATAATTTTACCATCTATTTGTGAGTTTGGTTATTTAATTTATTTGAGTTCTATAGGAGTTTTTAGGGAAGATTTAGAATCAATTTTACACACATTATGCTTGTGTCTCACAAGTTTACCTACCCGAATTTATAATTAAATGTTGAGGAACCTAGACCACTAAGTTATCCCAACAAACCCCTCAAATGGATGGTCATGAAACTAAAAATTACAGAGGTCGACCAAAAATGGATCGAGTTGGCAATTATTGGACAAAAAAGCAAAAGGCATAGACCTACTAAGAGAGCATCGGGATCTATTTGAGAAAAGAAAAAGGTAGAAATAGTCGACCTACTAAGAGAGTGTTGGGATGTATTTTTCCAAGACTACAAAGATCTAAAAGGACTCATAAAAGAGATGGGTGAGATGAAGATTGACCTCATACAAGGGGATAAACCTATTAAAAAACAATCTTGGAAATTGGTGCATAAGTATAAACCAATTGTTCAAACGGAAATTGAAGAGATGCTGACTCCTAGCATTATCTATCCTATCAATGAATTTGAATGGGCCAGTCCTATGGTCATCCAACTAAAGAGTCATGATCCAAAGAAATTAACAATATGTGTCAACTTATAGGATTGAATAAGTTGATTGTTACAGATCCGTTCCCAACTCCATTCGCTAACAAAATAATCAGTGAAGTGGTAGGCCATGAGTGTACTCATTTACCGATGGATTTTCGGGGTATAACCAAGTACCCATTGTAGAGGAAGACCAGGAAAAAGAAACCTTTGTCTCAAAGTTTGCCTCTTTTGCACACAAAGTTATGCCCTTTGGACTAAAAAATACACCAACAATGTTTTCAAGAATTGTGGTGAAAGCATTCCAAGAATATATTTATAATACAATGGTTGTGTACTTTGATGATTGGACTGTTTATATCCTTCTCAAAGATCATATCCAATGGTTTATAATGATTCTAGAAAGGTGTCGATAGATCCACCTTTCTTTAAACATAAAAAGTGCATATTCGCCACACCTATTGGAATCCTACTGGGTCATGTTGTATGCAAGGATGGGATAAAAGTAGACATGGTGAAAATACAGGTCATCCTCGACTTAAAACCCCGATTAAACCAAAAAAAAATTAAAATATTCTTGGGGCACACTGAATACTACAGAAAATTCATAAGGCATTGTTATGACATCGCTTTTCCTATTAACGAGCTACTTTGAAAAGATGTGGAATTCATATGGAGTCGAGAGTGTAGTGAATCTTTTGAAGTTTTAAAAATAAAGTTGGTAGAAGCACCCATATTAAGGTTTCCCAACCGATTAAAGAATTTTCATGTTCATGTCAATGCATCAAACATAATAGTCGGAGCAATACTGACACAACTGGATAACGACACGATCAACCATCTGAACGCATGTGCAAGTTAGAAGTCGAGTAGCGCGCAACACAATTATTCGACCAGAGAGAGAGAGGGATTGGAAATGATCTTTGCTCTCCAAAAGTTTTGTCGTTGTCTATCGACAAATCCATTTACATTATATATTGACCACCAGGCTTTAAAATATTTAGTAAAAAATCTAGTGCATCAACGAAGAGTATGTCGATGGTTATTATTATTCCAAGAATTTGAATTCAACATAATTGTTTGACCGGTGAAAAACAATGTCGGGCCCGACCACCTGTCCCAACTCGAAACAGGTGAAGACCTGACATGGATTAATGATGAATTGATAGATGCATATCTATTTCAAGTTGCAGCCACCCCTGTGGAGTTAGCATATATAGTTTAATTCTTAGAGGAGGAGAAGGTACCTGAAGAACTTCTAGAAAGAAAGGAAAAAGTTCTAGCGACAAAGGTTATCCCGTTCACACTAATGAATGGGTTTTTATACAAATTGGGACCCTATGATGTACTAAGAATATTTTCCCTTAAGCATGAACATGAAGGAATAATAGAGGAAGCACATGTTTTTCCCATGGGTGGCCATTTTCAAATAGGCACGACCTCAAGAAAGATTCTCCACGTTGGTCTTTGGTGGTCGACTTTACACAAAGACTGTCAATCAAAAGTTAAGAATATGTGATATTTTCCAACGGATGGGTTGACCATTGAGGAGAGATGAATTTCCCCTACACTCAGTAAACCCTTGTTTATTGTTTAATATTTAAGCAATTGACTCTGTCAACCCATTCCCTTGAAGAGCCACACGAACAAGAGCAAAGTATATAATTACAGTAGTCAAATGTTTGACAAAGTGGGATGAAGCAGAGTTAGTCGAGTCATGTACAAAGGAAATTTCAACCAAGTTCATCTATGAAAATATTGTCACAAGATTTGGATCCCCTTTAACTATCATTAGTGACCAAGGCACACATTTTGTTAATGAAACAATCAAAGTATTGTTGCAAAAGTTTATGATCGATCATAGAAAAACATCTGCATATCATCCACAAGCAAATGGGGTGGTCGTGTTCTTCAACAAAACTTTGCACAAAGGTCTAACTAATTTATGGAGTCAACCGAGACGACTGGGATGATAAGGTTCCAGTACTGTTTTGGGCCTATAGGATTGCATACAAGAAATCGACTAATCATACACCCTTCAAATTAGTATATGGACAAGAAGTTGTAGTACCTCTACACTTCTAGATGAATGCAGAAAGGGTGTCTTTTGTCCTTGGTTACGTTCTTACAATGAACACACAAGAACACTTCCACCAATCAAACAAGTTAGAGGAGGAACGACTTACTGCACTCCATCATCAGGAGGCCCATAAACATCAACAAAAGGCTTGGCACAATAGACACATAAAAAAAAAAGATATCAAACAAGGGGATTTGGTTTTACTTTATGACAGTCGAATCAAAGGGAAGCCGTGGAAGCTAGAAACTTCATGATTGGGTCCCTTTATAATTGAAGACATTCAACCAATCGATGCAGTTCAGTTGCAAACTTTGCAAGGGCACATGTTTGACAAAGTTGCCAATGGGGCATGTTTGAAGAAATATAATACATAACAAGAATAAGGTGTCTATAGGTGAAAACCTCCTTGGAGGCACCAATAAACAACGACTAGGTTGAAAACCTGTTGTGGTGGCCTAGTCCCAAATTAACTAAACTTTGAAAAAAAAAAGAGAAGAGATAAAAAGGGAAAAATAAAGAAATAAGGTAAAGAAAAATGAGAATAAAGGAAATGAAAAATATAGAAAAAAAAGGCAATAAAACGGTCAGTTATGAAGAGTTAGGCACAAAATTGTTTAAAGGTAGCCATATACTTAAGGAAATCATAGCCAACCTTGGCCATCAATAAGTACTAACAACAAATCCTATAGGTAAAAAAAAAAAGCAACTACTGGAAAGTTCGTCGACCAAAGCAAAGCAGTCAAGACCAATTGACAAAAAAATCAACACCACAAAAAAAACAATTACATTTGCAAGGACAAGATATTTTACAATTATTAGATAAGCGAGCAAGGAAGCATTCAAGCAAGCGAGACTTAAAAAAATTAGGTGAGTGAGGATCAGGCAAGCGAGGCATTCGATCAAGTGAGCGAAATAGAAAAAATGACAAAATTAAGGTCGATCATTACAACATAATGGACCAAATAGTCGAGACCGACCAAAATAATCAAATCAATCTTCAGGAGACAATTGACAAGAGAAGAATTAACCGAGTTTATTGTCCCAACTAATCAAGGAAAATTGACTGAAGCTATGAAACTGACCAAGTTTGCAAAACTAACTGGATCAATTGACCTGATCAAGAAAATACAATTAAATGACAAAACTTAGTCGACGATCGAAGGAAATAAATCGATTGAGTTGGCATGCCCAACCAACGCATGCATTTTGACTTGACCCAACTAACCAAACCTAGTAGACCCCACGTGCAACCCACACCAAATAGTATTAATACTTGCAGTAAATATCCAGACACGATGACATGACTCTCCCATGCACGAAAAAGTTATAAATAGGGATGCACTAGGTGAACATAACACTTTTCTTTGCACTCCCAAGTGATTAAGAGATCGATGCGACAAACAAGACTAAGATCCCTTGACTGTGGTGCTTTCATTTCTTGAGAAATCAACCAACCATATAAACAACCCAACCATGCTAGAGACGAGGGGACAAATGAGCACTGGTGAAACCCTAGTGGAGCCATGAACAAATAAGAAATTTGACAAAGCGATGGCCACAAAACTTGAAATTAGAATGTAGAACATCCAACAAGCCAAGATGGAAGAAATTCTATTGGACAAGCACAAACAAAATTTTACAAGCCGGGGATTGGTGGCAAGACAATGGAAAAAGGAAAGCCAAGTTATGGACAAAGTCCACATTAGAGATTACTCGGGTGCACCACAAATCACATAATTGGGTGGATGGAAAGAAGAGGCTACAAAATATATTATAAGTCGATTCCATGAAGGAACTCTATGACTGGAGCAACCATTACATATCACAACTAGATTAATATATAGAATCATTGGATTGCCTCACAAAGGTGAAAAAGTACCTAAAAATTCAGATGGAAAAGCTCAACGGGTCGATCACAACAAAAAACTCCAAGGGGATGTTAATAGGACAAGTCAAGGAACTACATGCAAACTAGGCATGCATGATTGTGGCTTTATGTCTCACTCCATTTAGTCAGGTGCCCAATTTGAAATTAACCATGCTAGAAGAAATTGGACAAATTGCAGAAAGTGGGAGAGTTTACAATTAGGCTGAGCATCTGAGAATTTATAATCTAGACAAATTGAAAGGAGTGTTAAAACTTGAGTAAATCCATCATATTACCCTCGTTACTAATCTGGCTAGCTATGATCCAAATCATCCCAGTCGACAAGTTCGCTTTCATAGAAAAGGAAGTGCTGACTATGAATAATTATCAATGATTTGCTCACAACTGGTCAGGAATGACTCAATCCTTACTAGTCAAATAAATGTTCATGGAATGGGTCGAGAACTTAAAAAATGTATCACACAGGTGGAGAGTCAGCCAAAAAATCTGAAGAGCGCTCCCTAGTCCAGCACACATTCAACTCTACATTGACACAAACAAGGTTTGGTATATCGATGATGCAGTTGTTCAACCTAAGGAATTCTCTTACCAAGCAACTATGGAGCAAATTTTTTAAGAAATATAATGCCAATCCAATACTATATTTCTTATTCCACCAGGAGCATTGGACTAGAATAATGAATTGTTGCTTATGCTGCAAGATGGAGAACTTGAAGAAGAAAGAGAAGTAGAGATTTACACTGTATCATTTGTAGTTGACCCAAATAGCCCAGTCTCCTAGCCACATGAAAAAACACTGACTAGAAAGAAGAAGCTCAAGGTAGCACACAAAAACATTGAAGAGCAAGACTTCCAAGTCAATTTGAAATAAATTTTACAGGGCATAGACACAGTCGACTTCGAAGACCCAAAATTGAAGAAAATTTTGGACAAACTGTCTCAACGACTCCTTAAAGAGACTGTATTAAAAGGGAAGTTGACTCGACAAGAGTAAACCAGACTAAATTAAGCCTTAGGGTCAAGTGTTGGACCATATATTGCGGATGTAATGGAGAGTGCAAAGGGGGTCTTCGTCAAAGGGCTCAAACATAAAATTGCAACTGAAGCAAAGAGGACAAAACACCAAAGAGAGGAGGAACAATAACAATAGTCTAGCATTACTAAAACATGGCACCCATGCCCTAGCAAGCGGGCTCGAGTCACTAGACCAAGAACTAGGCAGACTAAGACCAAGCTAGTTGATGTTAACCTAACACAGGAAACACCATTGGTCTCCCTGACTAAAATAGCTCAAGAAATACCATTTGAGGAGACCCTAGAAAAGAGAAGAATAAAAGAAAGAATAACCAACTGGATATGTCCTTAGAGCACACTGAGTCGGATTTGGGGTATGAGAAAACAAAGAAGGACCAACAAGAAGAGTAATAGGAGTCAATAAAAAACCGCGAGCAATAGTAGTCCGACGATAGCCATTAGTCAAGCCAACCATAATATCAACACCAATCATCAACACATGAATCTCGAGATCAACATGACAATCCGATGGACCAGTTCATGATCAAATAAAGAATAAGGAAACAAACCAAGTAAAAGACAAAATCCCAGACTCAAGAACAAAGTAGCAAGAAAATTCGGGTCAACAATAGATTGATTCACCAGGGGCACAACAAGATGAATCAACACAACGAAAAGAGAAAGAACGATAGTTGGAACATGTAAATCAAAACAACAACACCAATCAACTAGCCAAAAGAATGATCAACAGATCAATCCAAGAACAACCGGTCAGGTCGACCAACAACAAGTTGAGGAGCAAACAAATAAACAAGCAGAGGAGCAAGCCAAAGACCAAGCGGATCCGAAGCATAAAAAGTCGTTGATTGAGCCATCACAACAAAAAACAAAGTGGTCGAATAAGAAAATGAAACAAAAGACACCACTACCGACCCATAAGTCGAAAATTCAAACACCAAAGTTGACCAAAAGGAACATTGATTAGAAAGAGCGGCAAGGAAATCCAAAGAATCCCATAGTATACACTACCTTCTGACTGGAGAAAGAATCGATTACTCCAACAAATGTGACCTTCAACCCAACAAGGGCCCTGAACACTCAAAATCTTTGACTTCTTTAATGAAGTCTCAAAGGAAGCTAAAGCAAGATGGAGTCAAACTTTAAAATATGTAGACATATTTTTTGCTAAAAAAGAAAAAGAAAAGGGCACTTGGACTAAATGCATCAATATGGCCCAAGAAAAACTAAATATTGGTCTTGACAGTTTTGAAGTTGATATAATCGACTCGATGAAACAATTAATTCAGTAGTTGGTTGACTTGAACCTCCAAGTGCAACAAGAGAACAATCAAATCAAGGAGGAAAACATAAAAATATAGGAAGAGCACAAAGAGTTGCAGGAACGACACAAACAATTGCAAGAGAAAAACTAGTAGCTCAAGAAGAAAATAAGTGGCTTAAGTTTGACCAGACAACATCAATTTTGCAGGTGAAGTGTCAAAGATTCAAAGAAAGCCGACAAAACTTGGATATGGACATGGACCAAGCATTGACTTTGAATATTGTTTTGAGTAACTGACCAACATACTTTGCCTCAACTTATGGTAAGTTAAAAGTGCAACAAACTTTTTTACAAGATCTGACAAGTAGAAGGGACATAATGATCGATCCTTATGCACACAAGGCACTGTTGGTACAAATTGAAGAAGAAAATAAAGTTGAAGTACAATTGATCTAGCAAGAGCGACAATGGTTAAGGGAAGGAAAGATGACACAAGTTTAAGTTGAGAATGCTACAGATCACCTGAACCAACTCATAAAGCAAGTGCAAATTATGGAGGAAAAATTTAATCCCAACTGGACATAAGTATAGAATACTCCGTTGGCAGACAAACTCTACTATTTGACCCAAATAAAGTGGCTTAAGGTGAAAGCACGATACTCAATTGATGAATGACATACTTTTGAACAATACTTGCAGAAATTGGCACCTCATATTCATCAAACCTCCTTCAGTCAACTCCAGTAGCAACCAAGGCCTTGACCACAGTCTGCACGAGTTTCTCCATGGAGGCCATGCTTCTAATTCTTCAGTCTGAGTGCATCTAAGTAGAATTTTCCATCTCCAGGTCCATCCACACAAGCCCATGCAAGGCTGAAGATTATTCTAGAAGAACAAGTCAACCAACCTGTGCACCAACTAGTCGACTAACCTATGCAAATAGAACAACAGGTTGACCAACTTGTGCAAATAGAGGAACCAACACAAAATGAACCAGTGTTAAGCACACCACCACTTGCAAATGATACTAACCAAATTGCTTAGTATTTGACCGACTATTTTTTAAGCCGACTATCAATTTTTTTGCAGCGTCGCCTGATGAGCTATCGACTAACATCCAGTTTCTAGTCGGAACAATTGACGAAAATTTTCTAAGGCTATGTTGAGTCGACTGACATCGCGACAATACAATCGACCACTTGAATGCAAATTATAATATAAAGTACATAAGTTAGGCCACAACCATCATTTTGTCTCGTACCAACAACTCAATATGTATGCTAATTTTTCTATAAAAGGAGCTCAAGGGAGGAAGGTAAAACTCATCTGTAAGCAAGAACAATTGGCCAAAAATTGCTCACATCAAAGGATCATGATAGTTGACCTATCTACATAGATATTTCCCTTGGGTGGAACCAATTTTCCAAGAATGTCATCAAAGTTCGAAGAGCTTCACTTGTTTTTGTAAATGAGAGAAGGACCTCTCCATCAACACATAATCAACACACCCAACCCATGATAGTGCATAGTTCAACCTAAGGCACCTCCGCAACAACTAGCCAGTGCTCGAATTCAAATTAGATTCAAGGAAGGGGAGTTACAGTCGTTGGCCATTTGGATCAACAAGGGCCTGTGGCTGAGAGGAATGATCGAATCATTCTTCCAACCAATAGACCCCTAAAGTAGTCAGAAGCACTCGACAAGAGTAGTGATAGTACAATTTTTGCAATCAAAGTCATCCATTCCAACCACAATGAAGGATCCAGATTGAATGAACTCATTTTGTAAAATTGGCACTTCTTTATAATTGTGTAAAAGTTGGTATTTCTTCATTATAAAATGTAAATTTCCTCTTCTTTGGGACGAAGAAGGAATTGGGTGTGGGGGAGATGTTGGAGGGGATAGTTGTCTCTCTTGACTAGATCGGACAATCGACCAAGCAAAAGAATAGTTGACTGAATGTTAGTTGAGTTTGTAAATTGATTGATAGCTTAGTCAGGTCAACCAACCCTGGTAGTTAGACAATTAGAACTACCTTGTAATAGAATCATGAGTACTAATATGTTCACCCATGTAACATAGAACAATTGGCTTATCACTTGCTATTGATATCATAATAATGTGCTTATTGTTGGTCTCCCCATTACTCTGTGTTCTCTTCCTTCTCTTCTCGATGTGTGTGATTGTATATTAGTATACTGATGTATATTACTCTATGTGAAGGACATCTTGTAACATATGCATACAAACCCCTAGATTACAACAACATCTCATATGTCGGAGCACCTCCTCCCTTGTTAATTTAAGAGCCTTGCATCTCCTTGTTGTTGCAATGTAACAAATAAAGGAAAGTTGGATTTAACTTTGTGGATGAGAGTGCAAATTGTATTCTTCTTGTCTAAATTGAACAATAGTCATAACTACTCCTCTTGTTTAATGAGAAGTAGAGTGATGGAAGAGTGTTAAAAAGACAGAGTGCAACCCATGTGATGGGAAGCCCATATGAAGGATTCAATCGATAACCATTTGAATTTTAATTGAGTAGCATTGGTATTTGGCTATTATAGTTTAAAGACAAGTGCGTATCCAATCCCCATTGCCTTGTTTTCCAGTCAAGAGACCATCAAAGAAAATTGTTGATGGCATTTTGATCGAGGCTGGGTTTAACTCATGCAATACATATTTGTTTTCATTAACATCATCAATACAGACTAGTTTTAGCCATTCATTATCAGATAACTAATTGGTAAAAAACTTCCCTTTTATAAAGACAACCAAACACAAAGAATAAGCCTTGCAAGCAATTATGAGTTGGAATTGCAGTGAACAAATAAATTTTTGGAGAGGATCCATGTTGGTGAAGTGAATGGGCTATAAGTATTTCATTTACAGATCATAATGGTCCAAGTTACTAATGCTTTCTTCATTGGCGAAGCGAGTGGGCTATAAGTCCCAAGTTACTATGTGGCCCACTTATACTCATTGTAATTAAGATTGATGCGATGGCATCATTAAGATCGATGCAATGGACCAATAGAGAATTTTGCAAATTCCTTGACCTCCAAGCTCATCAATTTCCTTTTTCCATCGATCCAAAACCAAGTTTTCCTCAACTGTAATCTGTTTTGCAATATTCATGTATGTTTTCTTCGTTAGTGAATTGAATTTACATATTTCAATATTGCCATCGAATAACTAATAAAAGTGGCGACTTTGAATCTATAGATGTTGCTCCCTTGAGTTATGCATGATGTTACAACTATCACTCCTTCGAGTAATGCAAGATGGGTTCAAACCATATGAAGGGAGATCCATCATGCATTACCTGGAATAATGACGATTCCAAGGCGAAATGTTGACCTTCATCGCCGAAATAAAGGTTAAACCCTACATGTTCCCCTTTGCACATCCTGAGTTGTTTTTGGTCCATTTAAACCAAGAGCTCACACAATAAAGAGTTTCACTCCAACGAAGAAACAATGGTGTAGACATAAATTCCAAAGAAGTGTTGATGTAAGTTTCAAGTATGTTGTATGTGCATCTCAACTACTTGTTGATATGCACCTTAATTGCATGCCATTATTTAAACACGTTGAAATTTGTATCTAGAGTTTTCATCTATAGGCTAGAGGTAGTAGTAGGGATCTATGATACTTTTTGTGTCCAACGGATCGGTTTGATATGCATGTTGAAGTTGTAAACCTTTTTATCTTGAAAGGCTTTTTTTTTTACAAACTTAGAGCACTACACATACGTTGAAGTTGCAAATGTTAAATAGGTTGTCTGATCAGATTTTCATACTCAATATAGAAAGTGGAGATGAGGGCCCAAATATAGACACTCCCTAAGAAAATGTGGAATATAACATTGGGCGCTAAGAAAGAGTTTGGACTTCACATCTAACAAAATCTTGTCCGCATTTCAGTATACGATATTGAGAATCCAATTAGAGATTAACAACATCCACCTTCTTTTATCAGAATATTTCACATTCAACATCGTCACCATGAATTCCAATATATCTAGAAATAAGTTGTGATATGCGAAATTGGTCTACGTTTGGAAACTATCCTGTTGTATTGACAACCTCCTCACTACCTAACCCCTATTCAATATATTGTTTGGTAAGTATATATTACTCTATTTTATTTTGAATGGATATCGACACTGTGCATCTAAATTATTTCCCAAATGTCATTCACAATGCTACAATTTTCTAGACATCGGGTAAGGTTAAAATAGAATATAACAACATTATTAAAGGTGGTTGAAATACATCAATCAACACCATTAATTTAAGAAGGTAGAGAATGACATACTCTTGTGAATATAATCGTCTGTCTTCCTTCTTGGTTAGACTTCTAGGAAAAATGGCTTAAGAAAATCAATAAACGATTGATAATTCATCCTCTTTCCAATAATCGAAAATGCTAGATGGATATTGGCATAGTAATAAAACTCATACATCTAAAGCAAACCAAAATGCCATTTTGGTTTACATTTTGTTAGGACTTACTTGCTCAATCTACTCACCGCAGCTCAAGATTTATTCCCTTTTTGCTAACTCAACATACTCTCTATGAACAAAAGAAACTTCATCCTAATATATGAATTCCAAACCCTTAAATGCAAAAGAATATCGAACTTGAAAGCTATTAGAAATCTAGAACAAAGCTAATGCTAGATAGTAGTTATTGATTAATGCTCTCTAATTTAGTGCATTTTGTCTAGGACATTGATCTTTTGAAATAAATTCATAAATTAAAAACAAATCTTAATGATAAATGTACTTAAATGATCATTTTAATTTAATCCAAGCAATCAACATATATAATTTATAGTAGAAACAATATGGAACATGCACTCGATTTTTATTTCCAAAAATCAGATGCACAAGTAGATGTGTATTATGGCTTATGTAGTGTTAATGGATTTTCTTTGAAATGATAAATATTGTCATGCACAATCCTAAAAAGAGACTCAATATGTTTACTAAAGTTAAGTTGAACATGTTAAAAATGCACATGGGTTACAAACATAAATTCAAAAGCGGGGTTGCATACAAAAATTCAAATATGTGAAGTGTAAGGTCCAAATAAAATTCAAAAATTGAAGGAACTTCATTACAGGAACAAAAATAAATTCTCAAAACTTGTATACGAGCCAATAACAAGATGGACAAACTTTCCTCAACCATTTATTAAAAGTGTGAAAAACAAAATTACCTTGAGATCAAACATTTAGTAGGAAAGAGATGCAAGTTCATTTTGCAAACTTTGAATTTCTTTTTGAAAAACATCATTTCGATTTCTCAAAACTGAAATAGAGTTACAACATGGTAAGTGTCTTGTTTGAACATTCATAATGGTAACTAAATGCAAATAAAACGTCTCAAAATGTCAGGACATTGAAAAAAACCATGAGAAAGTTGAAAGGAATAATGCAATGAGTTGGAGATGAATGGCATACCACTAAAACCGTTTGCCACCAAGCCAACATATGGAAACAATCGAGCTAGTTGGGCCATTATGGAAACAACATAGGCACCATAATTTAAGCCAAAACGTATGATACATGGCAGTGGAGGCTATCCAAAAGGCTCAATGGAGGCCATAAACATCACGATTAGCAACCAACCACTAATGCTAGGATAATCAAGTGCAATTGAGTTAAGTGATTAAGTCCATGTTCTTGTTGTGTTTGCTTTTACTACTGTGTGTAATTATGTGTTAAGTTTGTATGTGAGTGTAAGGGCTACTCTATATTTAAAGTGTTGCTTGAGTTTATTTTAATGGTGCGAGAAACCATTCTCAACTGTATTCATGTATACTCCTTCATGGTTTCATTCTCCATGAACAAACAAAGAACACCTAGAATTTTGTATCACCCGCTATTCATTTTTCTCTAAGGTTGAAGATCCATGACTATTATCAATTGACTGTATTTGGAAAAATTATGTTCAAACAAAAACCCTAACCCTAGATGACTATCAGGCTATGTTAAATACTAGGCCGCTAGGAAGAGAATGGTTCCATTCTTTTGTACTGTACTTGTTCCATAGTTGAGCAAAGCATCCAAGGAGTGGGATTTGAGAGCATAACAGAGGCAAAAAGAAGAGTCTGCAGTAGCCATTCTGACCACATAGTCATAGGCAACTCCATAGTGATTGCCCCTTTCTTTGTACTTGCATTTCATAACTGAAGAAAAGAGAGCAGAGCATAGGCCTTACCTTCTAGCTGGGTTTTCTCCCATATTTGGTTTCCCAGGATATATCTTGTATTCATTTGTGTGGATGGTGTGTATATTTGTCTGTTCTTTCATTTTTCATTTTTAGTTATTTTCATAAATATGAGTAATAAGCTACTAATAATTAATACAAGATCTATGGAAATAAATTGCATAATCTAAGATTTCAAAATATTATAAAATCTGTTGTGACGAACTCTTCCAGTGGCATATCCAATGCAGTTTACAAATCAGTCCTCCACTATGGTTGTATGAAACTTAATTTTGATGGTGCTTCTTTAGGAAACCTAAGGTTGATGAGGATTGAGGGAATCTTTAGGGATGAGAATGTAGACATTATATTTTCCTTTGTTGATTATGGGAAGGGGCACAAATAACTCAGTAAATCTTCAAATCGCTAAAATGGTATGTCTTTAACAAAAATCAAGGGTTGGCAATACCTTATTGTAGAAGGAACTTCATACATACAATTGACATGATTAAGAAGCTTAGAGATGAGTCTCAACCAGGGAAGGTAACAAATAAATGAGAGTTTCTCCATCCACTTGAAAACATCTCAACCATGCTTGACACTTCTAATTCATAGCCTTATCCCATGTCATATGAGCAACTAATAAACATATTAATCACTTGGTTGGGCTTGAAGAAAGAAAAAAAGGGGTAGATCTTGAATCATGTTGGGAAGACATTCTTTCTTTGGAATTATGCGAGACTTTAACTACCCAACCAATGAAGATTATCCATGGATTAGAGACAAGTACCTTTATAAAGTCTTGGATGGGGTGCCATCATGTAAACAAGTAAAGAAAGGTAAAATTAACATTTTAAAGGGGGAAGGCCAAAGGGGTTGGATCCAATGGTGGAAAGCGAGGAGTTTTTCACCATTGGGCAAGGTTCAATTCTAATGAGGGCTGCTTAAATTGGAGCCACGGGGACACCTTGAGGTAGTGATCGAGCATCTGGTTACACCTAGAGAGATTGTATTAAAAATAGTCTCGTGACTTGTGCACGCATAAGTGGATCAAAGCCCACCCCTAATGTCCTTCAATTTTTACATTCAAATCTCGTTAGCGCGATTGGATTTCAAGGGTTTCGTTTTGTAAGGCGACCAGGTTTGAAACTTGCGGTAGTTGGGAGGAGACACCCCAAAAAATCCTGCCATGTTAAGGGTTGGTGTGGCCCAAGCCATGTGCGATCTCTAAGTGATTTTGACAACTTAGATGCCCCTGAGTCATAGTTTCTTAGACCACAAGCTAGTCTTGCAAGTAACAAACATGCTAACAATCAAAATTTTAAATGGAAAGAAGAATGGAAGGAAAAACATAGAGAGAAGCTCCCCTCCCACCCATGTCCTAATTGTTCCCATTTCTAAATCCTATAAAGACTTGATAGTTAGTTTAATTGTGATAAAAAGGTATGCTCAATTGGAATGAACTAGAGGTGATTTAGAGAACTAGCCCTTGATATGCAACTTTTATCTCATTTTCACTCGAAACGCATCTTCTATCATTTTCTACTTTGCCTAAATTATAATAGTTTACTTTACATTATATTCATTTTAATTTTCATATTTAACCTTTTAAAAAAATAAATATAAACTCACACTATTTATATTATTGCACTATCTAAAACCATTTTATATTATTGCACTATCTAAAACCATTGCCAAACATATAAATTAATGTATCATTGCACGATTGAGAATGTATCATCCATTCGAGGGATGGAGTGTGCTTAGAGGAATGACATGGGGTCCACTTAAAATACAAATACGAATCTCAACGGACGGAGAGCGTGAATTCGAACTCGCGACCTCTGTCGTAGAAAACAACACGAAGGAGTCTTTAAAACCCTAAACCCTTAAAACTCGGGGTTGGAACCTTCAGCATCAACAGTGTTTACGGAGAGCTGATTCCTGTGACTCTCCCGGGATGGCATCTCGAGTATTGTCGAGGTCTCTTATATCTTCAGCCAGATCTGCACTTCATTCAAGTGGGCGCAACTCAGTTGGAGTCAGAGCCGCACCTGCCCGCAGCACCGCCTCATCTGCCACTGCCAGACCTCCTTCGCCATCCGCCACCACCAGAAACCATCTATTCAGAAACGACATTGCGAGCTCCCGAAGGCGCTTAGCACAGTCCACGATCCCATTACATAATGCTGTCGCAAATGCGAAGCTTAAATCTCACCTTGCCATCAACTCCAGCCCTTGCAGCGCCATCTCTCTCGGTATTCTCTCTCTGCTCTGCCTTAAACCATTTCTTCTGTTTTTTCAAAAACGTTTGCACACAAATTCTATCACTCTGTCCTTTGGACTGCACCATTGTTAGGATCTCTGTTTGAAATAATCCTACAAGCTCAACTCAATACAAGGCTTGTGGGATACCAGGACACTTTAAAGATATAAAACGTCCATCTAAGACCCTCTGGTAATAATGACTAGTTAGTTTGGTGGGAAACAGTTTTTTTTTGCCAAATTTTTTGAGAGGTTTCAGGGAAAGAGTTGCTAAAAACAGTAGATTAAAGGAAGACTTCATTTAAGCACTTGACAAACTGAGTTGTTTAGATACATGTTGAATTAAGACCCTTTTAAATCCATCATTTCAACAAGTACTCAGTAAAGATGCCATTAGCTGAAAGTATATGAAACTTGTGGATCTAAAATAGTTCCTTCACTGAATCCAAAAACTATATAAATGATCCAAGTTTTTCTCGAAGGTTCTTCAAGAGAGCCAACGAGGCCTTGGTTTACTGGTGAGATCAATGGAGTATTAATATATCTGCCATGGTTCGATTCTTATTGTGGTTTACGCCATCTAAATGACATATGTTAAAAATATATGAGGTTAGGTGCAAGTCCTAAGGGATTTAGGTGGAATAGTTACTACCCCTCTGACCTTTGTACCCAAGCTGAAGGAAGTCCCCTAGGGCATGCTTCTTGAAGTAACTTCCAAAGAGGAAAAAAGCTCTTCAAGAGAAATAGTCTGCTAGAAAATGCTAAAGATTTTGCTTGCAAAGTCAAAATTTATTAAATAGAGAATTCTTACAAGGCTTTGTTGAAACTTGCAGCTTGAGAACATACATTTATAAAGTCTGCTTATTTCTGGTAGCTTATATTAAAAATCTTAAACGTGCTAACATACAATAGAACAAAATGCTATAATTTTAAAATTCAAATACAAATAAAAGGCAAGAAATTGGCTACCTGTCCTTTAACCCAGTTGCAATTGCCTGCTACAATTTGGCGGCCATGCTTAGATATTTTGGACAGTCAATGAGTTGCAAACACAAATACACACCAAGAGACAACATTCTCTTGAAATTCCCATTGTATTTAATATTCATTAATAAAGACCTATAATGATTAATAATTAGAATATGCCATGTCTTGTTTTATCTTTCTATGTAGGTTCATGAGTATTCTACCTTGAGATTTAAGACTACCCTTTTCAAATCCACCCTCGAATAGGCAAAGCGATTCGAAATGGCCCCATGAAGTGGATGCTAAATCCACTAAGACTAACGACCAAAGCCAAGACGAGCTCAAGCCATTCAGTTCCCATATTTACAGGTTTGAACTCAGCAAGCTCATGTGTAGGAGCCTTATGACATATGGATGTGAAACTCATGCTTGAGAATCAAACCCACACGACTGCCAACTTAATTTGTAGAGTGTTGTTGAAGAGGATACGTGGAGACTTGACAATGGATGTGGAAGAGGATAGTTGGTGTAATATGCATCTCATGGTGGTGTTAATGGTGTCAGAATAACTCATGAGTGTCGTCAAATCAACTCTTGATCAATGACTTTTTCATTCCCATTTTTCTCTACGATTTTAGACCTTGGTAGAGCATAGACTGCTCGATCTGTTGACACCCACATGGGCTTGTTGCCCCCCCCCCCCTTCCTAGATTCATACTCACAAGCCCCTCATGAATGAATATCCACGTGAAAGCTGGCATGAGGGAGGAATGGGCCCAAGCCCGTTGGGGAATACCAAGCACTGAGACCCATGAGACGAAGAAGTCTTGGTACTTGGATTGATGGGACTGTGAGATTCAAGGACAAAGGAGGATATATGATAGAGTATGAGCATTAAAGCACCTTTTGTTGATGGTTTGTGCATTCCCTTTTAGTTTTGGGTGTGTTAGTCGTTTGGAGTGTGCAATTCGTTCAATCCAATTTAGATGAAATAACTCTTGTTATTGCGGGTTTGTAGAGCCCCTTCCCAACACTTGTATGCCTTTAACCTTGGATCCAATTGTTTGTGGCAAGTGTCATAGAGGTTTAGGCTCTAGACTAGGGGGAATTTGTAGCACAAAAAATAAAGTGATGGGACCCACATTAAGTGAAGGAAATGAAGGAAGAAGGGACACGTGGCCTATCAACCCATGTCAGTGACTGCACATTCATTCAATAATGGTTCAGAGTGTAATGATGTGGTTAATGGTCTCGTGTGTAGGTCGGAATTGATCTTGTCCTCTAGCTCAATGATGTCTCTACTCAAGCTTCTTAGAGAGCTTCATATGAAGGACAATAGCATATAGCTTCAAGAACATGTGGCCAACCATGATCATTCTATAATTGTTGGGATCTACAATGGAACCCGATTTGTGGATTAGGTGAATAGTGTGATGTGACCAAGTTTGCGGGAAACCTGTGTGGACAACATGGTTGAACAGATTGGCCAAGCAATCATCTAGAGAGTGGAGATTGTGTTGGAAGATCTTGGCTTGGAAACCCTCCTCATCCACTGCTTTGCTAATATTCAACACTCTAACTGCCTCCCTAATGTCTTGGTATGAGAATAAGCATCAAGATGAGGAGGGAGAGGTGATTGGATCATGGGTTGGTCAGGGACATCATAAAGAGTGGTGGTATGTGGGAGAACATGGATCTCGGGTTTAAGGTAGGCGGGAGAGGGGAGTGTTCTTAAGGGAAGGAATAATAGGGAATACTAATTGGATATTAAGAGCATCGATTAATGAGGTTAAAAACTTTCATAGACCTTTATTATTATCACGAGAAGTTCAAAACAAAATGTGAAACATGTACAATATGGGAAACATAATTTCCCAAATTTCACTACAACAAATGTGTTAGTTTTTTCAAAATTTAAATCATTCGAATTTCTACAAGTCGCTATTGACACTAGCATAGTGCAAGTTGCACTGTCGCATATTGTCGAGAAAGAAGGCAAAGCTAGCCTCTAGTGAGAGGCAACCTTGACAAGTTTCCTATCACTGCGTTGGTCATCTTAGAATCAAAGCATCATGAAGAGCCCAAGCTGGGAAATGATGGATGGAAGCCTATAGTTCCCATTGTAGCTTGATATGTCAATGCGCTTTGGCCAATGGACCCTTCTTGTGTTTATTGCCTTTTGCTTTAGACAATGTGGCACTAAATGATTGTTAAGTTTTGATAACCTTGTGTAATTGATTTTGACTAGCTAGTTTTTTGTGCATATTGACTCTAGTTTGTGGTGTCTACCTCGTCGCCCTTTTTTCTCGTAAAATGTAAATTTTTGCTATATTAATGGAATATGAAGCATTTGATAAAAAATAGAAATAAAATCTTTACATGTACTTACACAAAGAGATATTATATTCAAATTCATAACAAATATCGAGGCATCCTCATTCATATTCATAACAAAAAGCTTCAACAATATAGATATGAAGATTATGAATGTTCATTGTTTAGTTCAAAAGTGATAACTCCGGTCACAAATAGACTAAATTCAGATTTCATCTCTTTAGTGGGCTCTTTTGGAGTGAAAGGGCCAAAGCCATTACCTTGACCAAGATCAATAGTGGGAAGACCATTCCCTTCTAGCATCTATTTTGCATTTGCTTGCAACATCTCCAAATACAAATCATCCTCAATGTCATCTTGAGAACTGCGATAATTCCACATATTAGTGGTTCCAACAAGGTAATTTGCTTGTTGGTGTGATAGAAGGTGAAGATTTGAGTGAACACATCCCAAATCTTGTGCCTTTGGTGTGGTAAGACGATTCCTCTTGAATTAGTGGATGAATGAATACTCACTCCAATTTTGCTTACATGTCAATGAACTAGTCACTTGCATAGCGAAGTGGAGTTGGTGTGATGAAAATTTATTAATGTAAGCTTGAATAAATAAATGTGCACAACGCCCCCGGGGGGGCAGCTCAATTGGCAAGTGCCGTGAAAATGAAGTTCCATGAGGTTTCGAGTTCAACTCCCCCCAACTTACAATGTGTGTCGCGTATGGGGCCTCGTGGGCACACCTGGAGGTTATAGTGGTAGCAGTTGGATAACACGGCCACGTGTAACGCGAGCATGTGCCCAACTAGTTGCTGATTCCTCCAGACATAAAAAAAAAATAAAAAAAAATAAAAATAAATGTGCACAACTTTTTATAACATTAAAATAAAACTTTCAAACTTGGTTTAGAAGTCCATGAGAAAGCAGGTGAAGCAAAGCAGCGTTGGCTCCATACTACTCCCAAAAGTCTATGGGCCCAATTTTAGTCCTGCTTGTTGTATACACAATCTTGATCTACAAAGTGGTCGACTGCTCTCAAATATTTGCATATAGTGTGATCATCATGATTGTAGTGCATATTGATGGATGTATTTCAGTTTTTCATGACCTCTTCATCCTCTTATGAAACCATATAGGGTTGAGCAAAAAATCCATTGAATAGAGAACGTTGTGAAGCATCTTCCCTCTGGTGAGACTCGAATCCTGCATTGCATCCTTGGTTTAACTATCAATCATGGAATGCTGATTAAATATAACTTGATGAAGCCTCCCCCTCATCTAGTAAAGCATCCCATAAACATCCCCTAAGAATGGTTTATCATTATCAAACATCTGAGTGTGTATGTTTTTATGGCAATTATCAAACATGTGAAGGGATTTAACATTAGGAGTAATCATTGTGACTATATCCTCCACTTCCATCCAAAAATCATTAGATAAATGACCAATGATAAGGTCAACCTTTTTACCATCACATGGACAAGATCCCTTCCACCTTTGCCTCTCAAGGGAAACTATCATCTTTCTAAGTGACTGGCACACTTTTAATAAACATTGCAACATAATGAAGGTGAAGCAAACTTGGTCCCTTCACATTGCGAAAGTGGCAAGGGGGCATATTTTCTATATGGCATAGATGTTGCATGATTAGTAATGAAGCTTTACAATATCTTTTCTTAATTTACTGTTTGCCCAACCCATGTAATGTTATTGATATCTTTCAACAGAAGGTTCATGCAAACAATGCATGGAGTCAATAGTATATTTGACCACTCGATCTCAATCAAGCCCTTTGCAAGTATGTAATTGGTTGCATTTGTCACAATTTGCATAATTTTCTCTTGCCCAACCTCTTCAATAGTCTCTTTGAAGAGGCCCATCAAATATGGACCACCTTTGGTCCTCCTTGTAGTGTCATGGCATTTTTGACATAAGACCCCTTGTAGACTGGAAATGGATACATTATTGAGAGGTCTGTTGTTGATATCAAAAAACCATTTGAGATAATGGACACCCTAGAGTTTCTCCAACTCTCTCTAATGGCTTGAAGCCTTGCATTGATGTGAGATTTCTCTTATGGTAAGTCATTGTCTTCATCTTCTCAAAACTAGGGGGTGTGTATCCTTTGGGAGCAAGGTTAACCAATTTTTTAACCATCTCCTTCCAATAAGGAGACCCACACAAATTAAATGCTATTCCATTTGCAAAGAAAAACCTTCCAACAAGTGTATTAATATTTGTATGTTGTCTTACATGCCAAAGATGGTTAAGTGGTGGAGGACCATGGTGTTGAACATCACCATTACAAAGCAAGAGTCCTTGGAAAAGATTGGCTTGCATTGGTGGGTTGAGTGGGAATGGTAGGTAGAGGTGTTTTTAGTCTTTCAACCCCTTATAACGGGTAACTACCATTAGAAATATTGTTTCTGACGTTGTTTCCTTTTCAAATGGGGTGTTGTTTTTAGTAATAGGGTGATAGATTGTCATGATCAATTAAAATTAATTGTATTAAATAGAGAGGAAATAAAGTAATTTGCAACCTACACAACATCACACTTAATCGTCACAAAGCATATTTTTTTATTGGACCAATCATGTTGTTGACTATGAGGACTAAAGGATGGATGATCTAGTAGATATTTTGAGTAAGGATTTAATGACATATAAGTCTAATCATAAGATGTTTCATTCTAATTATAACACAACATTGCACTTAATCATCATGAAGGATAAACTTTTATTGGGCCAATCACATTGTAGACCAGGGTTACCGGAAGCTTCCCCCCCCCCGCTTCGAAGCCCCGAAGCTCGATCTGGGCGGGTGCGTCCTGGAAGCGCCCTCTGAAGCGTGACTCAATTTTTGGAAGCGCGCTTCGGGGCGCTTGACCACGATTCCTGTGATTTCTGAAGCGTCCCCCTCCGAAGCGCGAAGGGCGCTTCATAGGCGCTTTTGAGGAAGGCCCACACGCTTCAGAGGGGGAATGAGGTGTTTGGGTGTGCAGGTGAGGGTTATTTGTCCTTACTAGGGCTATTTAAAGAGGTCCCCACCCCCTCCATTTCACCCACCCTAATGGTAATGTTAAATTCTTAAAGTAAAAGTGACATTCTCCTTTATCTTTCATTTTCATCCTTTTACTTAAATTTTTAACATTACCATTAATTGTTTCAGGATGTTTGAGAGTGGTTCCAACCTCATTGGACTTCACATGGAGAAAGTAGAATTTTAGGTCTCATTCAAAATTCAGCAGA
>ML831006.1:0-12631 GCA_009831015.1 Picea engelmannii | reverse complement strand
TATAACACCTATGACTGGGGTGACCTCTAGTAAAGCGTTGTTAACTCTTGTTAGCTCAATGTCACTTTCCGAATATAACATCTGTGACTGGGGTGACCTCTAGTAAAGCGCTGTTAACTCTTGTAAGCTCAATGTCACTTTCCGAATATAACACCTGTGACTGGAGTGATCTCTAGTAACCCTGTTTACCCCTCTTTGGCCCTGGCTATAGTCTAACGGGGTGATTTAGACCATTAAGCCTCCTCTTTTGGAGCTCCTATTTGGAAAGGGACATTACATCCCTTGATGAGGAGATTCTAGAAGATCATGACATAGTAGAATCTCAAGAACCTCCCGAGATGACCATCTCCCACAAGAGAAAGCCAGCCCGGGCAAGGGAACTTATTCAAGATGGAGAGAAGTATGGTGTCCCCGAAGGAACCATGAGACAAGTGAAGAAACCTAAGCCATTCTCCAGTTATATGGCTTTGATGTGTGATCTCTTAGAGAAGGAGCCTACTTGCTTTGAAGAAGCCATTCAGAAGAAAGAATGGGCAGATGCCATGAGAAGAATACCAATCCATCATAAAGAATGATGTATGGGAAATAGTTCCCAGACCAAAGAGCAAGGATGTGGTATCTTCCAAACAAATTTTCAAAATATAACATGCTGCTGATGGAAGTATTGAGAAATATAAAGCAAGGTTTGTTGCTCGTGGTTTTTCTCAAAAGGAAGGCATTGACTATGAAGAGACATTTGCTCCTGTAGCCAGATACACTTCAATTAGAACCATCATATCCCTTGCAACTAAGATGAAGTGGAAGTTACACCAGATGGACGTGAAAATAACTTTCTTGAATGGTGTCATTGAAGAAGAAGTGTATATAGAACAACCTCAAGGGTTTGAAGTTGAAGACATGAAGACTCATGTCTGCAAGTTGAAGAAGGCTATGTACGGATTGAAGCAAGCTCTTAGAGCTTGGTATGGAAGGATTGATAGTTTTCTGACGAGCTTGGGCTTTACCAAGAGTAAAGATGATTCTAACCTTTACTTCAAGGTTATGAATGGTGAGCCTGTTATATTGCTGCTGTATGTGGATGACTTATTCATAACTGGAGAAGAAAAGCTCATCACTGAATGTAAGAAGAAGCTCGCTGCAGAATTTGAGATTAAAGACCTTGGCCTAATGCACTATTTCTTAGGTCTTGAGGTTTGGCAGAGCCCAGATAGGATCTTCCTTAATCAAGGGAAGTATGCAGTTGAAATACTGAAGAGATTTGATATGTTGGAGTGCAAGTCCATGAATACACTCATGGAAACAAAGTTGAAGCTCCTGGTTGATACTTCGTCAGAATTGATTGATGCTACTCTATACAGACAGGTCATTGGATTGTTGATGTATCTGACGAACACCAGGCGAGATATATGTTTTGCTGTGAACACCTTGAGTCAGTTTCTGGTAGAGCCCAGACGTGTTCACCTGGTTGTTGCAAAACATGTGATGAGGTACCTTAAGGGTACATTAGATTGTGGTCTCAGTTATGATGGAGATCATGACTTCAGACTGAGTGGTTATACTAACTCAGATTGTGCTGGAAGTGTCTATGACAGGAAGAGCACTTCAGGATGTTGTTTTAGTCTGGGGTCAGCCATGATCTCATGGCAGAGTAGGAAGCAATCAAGCATTGCTCTTAGCACGACAGAAGCATAATACATTGCTGCATGTTCTGCTAGTTGTGAAGCCACATGGCTTCGTAAGTTGTTGACAGGTCTATTCGATCTAGAGATGGAAGCAACCATGATCCTATGTGATAACCAGAGCTGCATAAAGATGACAAAGAACCCTGTGTTCCATGACAAGTCAAAACACATAGAGATCCGATACCATTACATCTGTGATATGGTGCAGAGAGGAGCCATAAAGCTCCAGTATGTTAGCACGAATGAACAGGTTGCTGATGTGTTGACCAAGCCTCTATCTCGTTTAAAGTTTGAGCACTTTCGAGATAATCTTGGTGTAGTCCGAAAGGACCTCCCTCGAAAGGGGGAGTAGTGATGTGTTGCCAACCTTGTGCTGTGATGCCAGGCTCGTGCTGATGATGTGTTGCCAGGCTCGTGCTGATGATGTGTTGCTAGCCTTGTGCTATGATACCAGCTTCGTGCTGATGATGTGTTGCCAGCCTTGTGCTGTGATGCCAACTTCGTGTTGATGATGTGTTGCTAGCCTTGTGCTGTGATGCCAGCTTTGTGCTGATGATGTGTTGCCAGCCTCGTGCTGTGTCAGCTTTGTGCTGATGATGTGTTGCCAGCCTCGTGCTGTGATGCCAGCTTCGTGCTGATGATGTTGTGTTGCCAGCCTCGTGCTGTGATGCCAACTTCGTGCCGATGATGTTGAGTTGCCAGCTTCATGCTGATGTTATTGTGTAGCCAGCTTCGTGCTGTGATGCCAACTTCGTGCTGAAGATTCTCAACCTAGTGTTGATGTTGATGATACTCCAACCTTTGTGCTGTGTTGTTGATGATATTGATGATGAGAAAAACTTACGATGATTTATAGATATGTCGGTTAGTGTTCCAGATGTTGTTGATGATGTTGCCCTCTCTCTCTCTCTCGTCTGATGCTGTTGTAGAATACCCTTCTTGTTAAGGGGGAGTGTTGAAATATCGTAACTACAAAGAGTATTCTATTTATTATTGATGTATTATTCATTAGATCAATCCCCTTTTGTGGATTGATCATGTCGAGCATTGTAAATGACTAAATCCCCTTTTGCAGATTGGTCAAAACTCTAAAAGTAATATGCAAATTAAGAAGTCGACCCCTAGGCTAATTAAAGTGGTTCTAACCACCCAGAAAGAGAAGTCGGCCTTGCCAGTGAAGAGACACTTCCTTTCAACACTTGCCAGTTTGTATAAATAAAGGAAGCCAATGCTTCATTTGTTCACTCATTCATTCGATCATCCAGAGCGCAAGTTTGGTAGTTGTAGTTGGAGAAGAAGGAAGAGAGAGAGGCACATTACTTGGGAGACGACTTTCTGTAGTGTTTCGTTTATTGTCTTGGCATTGTATTGGCTATCTATATTAAGGAAGTTTTTGCTGGGTTTTCTCCCCCATGAGGGTTTCCCAGGATAAATGATGTGTCTCTTGTGATTGTGTTTCTCTCAGTGATCCTATCTATGCTATGGTTATCTAGTAAATTGAAAAGAAACCTAATAATAGCTTAAACTTTAACAGATACACAATTAGATCGGGATGTCGGGGTATCGGGCTATCGGGGTGTCGGCCCATTGGGCACCCAATCTACAACTCTACACCCATCACTTGATTGTTTTCCCGGTTCGATCGCTTGTTTAGAGTCGTTGATCTACTTTGTTAATGGATGGCCTGGTCTTCTTGCTGGACACATGATATCATTTAAATGGATCACCGTTGATCCTTACAGTGATCAACGATGGATCTTCCCCTTCCTGGAATACGCGATTTCTCTTCGCCATTCTGACTTGCAATCACACACGCTCGCACAACTCCACTCTCCATGAATTCATAGGGTTTATACACACAGGTTTAAACATGTGAAGGTAGGACTTCAAAATACACAAAAATACATAGTTTCCATTAAGATCGATTTCGACCCATTCGGCCTGGTTTACAAGATATGTGCTCCTCATGCCCTGGCTGCTCTTGGCTTGATTTTACATTGTGGCCCGCCTCTCTCAACAACGCCCAAAGGCTTACATTTAACAAGAACAATAAGAGGATTAGATCACTCTAGATCCGATCTATCCTCACCATATCGCTCAAAATAACAAATACACGTTACAACCAACAAACCCTATCATGTCTACACAAATATCGAGGAAATCTGCCTCTTAGCCACGCTACCTTCTTCTGGAAGGATCAATATTTCGAATTTGATTTGGGGGGGAGTTTTCCTCTTGCATCAATCTTGGTGGATGATATTAGCACACAATGAAAACATGAGAAAGAGGGAATATGTTTCTTAAAAAATTATGGCTCTAAACTCCGCCTTTGAATTAATCTAGATGACATATTTATAATACAAGCTTTGGAAAAAATAAAAATTGAGGATAAAGATTATTTGAAGGATAAAGATGATTTTTTTTTACAATTTTTTTATTGCTTTGGAATAGAGCCTGGGGAAACCCACCGAGCACTTCCCCTCATTTCGAGGATGGTACCCGGGGTAAACCAGATTTTGTAGAAAGCCGAGGCTTTTTCAATAGCTTGCTCATTTAAGAGCTCAACATGTCACTTGTGGGAATTGAACCTGGATGGGGGAGAAAACAACCCTCAACACAAACCACTCAAGCTAAACCCAATTGACAAAGGATAAAGATGATCATTAGGATAAAGATCGACTTAAAGATAGATGTGATCTTGAAGATAATGTTGATGTTTTGGTAGCCGCGGGAGGTATTAACCTCCACGTGTAACCTATGTCTTAGAATAGAATATTCTGGAAGCAAGTGAACCATTATATAGATGTGTGGAAACCCTAGAAGACAAGTCGACCTAGCAGAATAGATAATATTAGAATATTATCTTCAAAAAATACAAGTCGGCTCCAAAAGAAAAAGATAAACAAAAAATATAATTACTAGAAAGTCAGGTCGGCCCAGCTAGAAAAGTCACTAGACAGATTAATATAAATAGAGGATGTTTTAGCTCATTTGTACACCCAATTAGTGCGCAAGTCTTGTGGAGAGCTGCAGTTGTAGTTGCAACTGCAGCTGCAAGGAGGAATAAGGGCGCATGGTCATCTCTTGGTCTTGGGAGCTGCAACTACATCTGCAAGGAGGAATAAGGGCGCATGGTCATCTCTTGGTCTCGGGAGCTGGAACTACAACTTCAAGGAGGAATAAGGGCGCATGGTCATCTCTTGGTCTCGGGAGCTGCAACTACAACTTCAAGGAGGAATAAGGGCACATGGTCATCTCTTGGTCTTGGTCTCTCTCTTGGTGATTTCCTTGGTGATATTCTTGCTAAGTATGGTGCAATTTTGAGAGAGAGGGTAGTGCAGCTGCAGCTGCTGTAGTTGTGTATGGTACTTGTTCCGTGGATATGGAAACTCTCTCTCTTGTGCGCTACCCTCGGAGAAGGAGTGCTCTAGTGTCTTGAGTTGTTGCTGTAGTTAGCAACTAGGGTTTATTTGTTGGTTTTGGAGTAGGCTTGTCGAAATTATTCTAAGTAAAGGTTAGTGTGCTCGGGGGTGGCATGTGAATGCCTATGGTTGGGTGACAATGATGTGACATTGTCTATGGTTAAACGAGCATACCAAAATTTCAACATGGTATCAGAGCTGGTTTCCTTCGTAACAGTCCAACTGCTAGAAGGAAGATCCTCAGTTTCCCCCATTGCCAAGCTCGTTGAGCACTTACTAAATTCACTAAGAAGGTTGCCTAAGTAGGGCGCATTTCTTCCTCGGATTAGATCTACAAATTTTTGAAGTTGAGATATTAGGGTTTCCTCATAACAACCCTGGGTTTGCAGTGCCAGTTCCTTCATGCCGGTTCCTTCACACTAGTTGCAGCACCAGTTGCAGTAAAGTTTCTATGAAACATTGGGCCTAATCTTTGGTTGTTCTAGTGCACCTTACCCTAGCACATCTCCAGTTACCTTTAGATTGCAAGTTGGAGCACTTTGAAGTTTTAGGGTTCGTCATTGCTTGCCGCTGCTGCTGGATGGTGCCATTGTTTGTCGTTGCTTTTCATTGCTACCAAAGGTATGTACTTATATATGTTTAAACTATATCACTATTTTGAGTGTGATTGCATGAGAAGGGATCTCTAGTCCAAGCAACAATCGTAGATCCAGAGGGATCTCAAATCCAACACATTCAGAGGAACAACGCACTCCAGGTTTGATTGTTTTCACATGCCTCTAGCTGTTATGGCATTATTGCGACCTTATGAACATCTAGTTGTATTTTGATCTATTGAAGTTATGATTATCATACTAACCTCTATTCAAAATTAAAGTTAGAAACTAACTTTAGTCAAAGTATTAGATTGATGAAGGTTGAGACTTTAGAGTTTATTTGCACTATATTCTCTAACTCAGATTTCTGTCTAGAAAACATATTGTCTTAAGTACATGAGACAGGTTGAAGAGAATACTTGTCATCTTGAGTGAAGGAGATTCAGAAGAAAATCAACAACACTCGTTCTTGAAAATAAGACTCCAGGTTCCAGGTTTGATTAAATTAATAAGTTTCCAATTTGCACATATCAAGTTTGATAATTGCTACATTACTAGTTGTGACAACAATCCTTGAAAGGTTCTATTACTACTAAATACAATGAATATTTGGCAGCATGTGAGTACTGTTGATATAAATGCTTGCAAGATGAACTAACATCTCCTCTAGGAGATACTTCTTGTTTTGCTTCCAGGCAGGTCACCTTGGTAATAATATGATGACTACCATGAGATTGTCTTTTTTGTATTCTTGTTGACATAGATATGTTCTTATGAAAATGCTATTATACTTCTTGTTCTTGTTTTCTTGTTTCGGGTAGGTTACCATGGAGGAATGATTGATCACAACACTAGAAGAGTGTTGTTCCTATTTCATATTATTATATTTTTATTTTGGTTCTTGTTCCAGGCAGGTCACAAGCAATAGCTCTAAGAAGGAGCTACTGTGATTATTGTTCTCGCTCTTGTTTTTATTATTATAAGAGTATTATTCTTGTCTACTGTTTTTCCCTTTGTTGTCCTTGTTCTGGGCAGGTCACAGGTGATAACTCTAAGGGAAGCTAAAGTGACGTTTGCAGGAGACAACATATTAGATGGTCTCTAGTTTGAGACATGGAGCAGACTATCCAGATAAGAAGTTGTATGCACGATCGTATACATCCATGTACCAAAGAAGAAGAAGATGAAGAAGGGTACTTTTGCGAGATACATAGTATCTCATATGGAGATTGATTGTAAGGAGTAGAAGGCTCCAAAGATGATCGAACAAATCCCTCTAGTGCAATTGATCACTCTTCAGATCATCAAGAAGAGTTAGTAGAGCCAGAAGGGCCTACCCAAAATTGTTGCAGTAACCAAGAAGAGACCAACATGGTCCCATGAAACTTTGCAGGATGCAACATTGATGGGCCATATCATGAGGAGTAGATGGCTTCAAAGATTATACAGACTCAGAGGGAGTCAAGCTTCAGAGGGAGAATGGAGACTCAGAGACTTTCAGATTCAGATGGAAGAAAGAGACGTCTTTCGGTACTGACAGATGGATGCCATGGGTTGAGAAGGCTAGATCGAAGCTTCAGAGACTTCGAGGAGATATGAGATCTTATGGGAAGATTCCCTTGCTTCAATAGACTTTGCTACAGTGATCGAGGAGGAGGCCGATCAGAAGGACTAGGATACATATCTTTTCCTTGGTTTCGAGACCAGAAGGGAAGTAAGTGGTGAATTCCAAGTTGATCTACAAGATCAAACATGTTGCAGATAAATAGCCTAGAGATGTACAAAGCCTGATTTATGTCTAGAGGATTCTCCCAACAAGAGGGAGAAGACTATGACGAGACACTTGCTCCAGTATATTGCTACCAACAAACATGTAGCAAATATGTTGACCAAGCCTCTGTCAGGGACAAGCTTGGAGTGGTCCAAATGTTTTTTTCTCCAGTAGTGAGAAGTGATATGTTCCCTAGTAGAGGGAAGTGATGAGATCCCAAGTAGTGGGAGCTACTCCAACGCAGGTTGGTACTCCAATGCAGGCTGGTATGCTACCCCAGTGCAGGTTGGTACTCCAACATAGGTTGGTATGCTACCCCAGCTCAGGTTGGTAGTCCAACACATGCTGGTATGCTACCCCAATGTAGGTTGGTACTCCAACCCAGGCTGGTATGCTACCCCAATGCAGGTTGGTACTCCAATGCACGCTGGTATGCTACCTCAATGCAGTTGGGTATGCTACTCCAACACATGCTGGTATATTACCTCAATGCAGGTTGGTATGCTACTCCAACAAAAGTTGCTACGCTACTCCAACAAAGGCTGGTATGCTACTCCAGTGAAAGTGCAGAACTTCCTATGACATATAGATCTGTGATTGACAAGAGAATGACCGAGGTGTGCAGAAGCACAGAAACAACGATGATGGTTTGAATCAGATTCTGTGTGAGCTAACAAGTTACTAGTTCTGTATGAACTAGATGCTGATCTGTAGTGTCGGAAATGATTCCTAGTTAGAGTGTCGATCAGTAGCATCGGAGGTTACTAGCTGGAGGGGTGTTGGAGGTGTTTGCCAACTAGATGGCTAATGTGCGGTTATGATGGTGATACTAGTTACATTATCTGTTTGATTATATGATAACCTGTGTGGCTATGGTGATGCTACCTGTAGATTGCTCTGCAAGACCATGTGAGTCTTGCCCATGCCATCTGAGATGGATGGATGTGTTTGAGACCACTACATGAAGAACATCTTAGTTAATACCTTCGTCGCTAAGAGGGAGTGTTGATGTTTTGGTAGCTGCGGGAGGTATTAACCTCTACGTGTAACCTATGACTTAGAATAGAATAATTTGGAAGCAAGTGAACCATTATACAAATGTGTGGAAACCCTAGAAGACAAGTCGGCCTAGCATAATAGATAATATTAGAATATTGTCTTCCAGAAATACAAATTGGCTCCACAGGAAAAAGCTAAACAAAAAATATAATTACCAGAAAGTCAGGTTGGCCCGACCAGAAATGCCACTGTAAAAGTTTTAGCTCATTTGTACACCCAGTTAGTGCACAAGTCTTGTGGAAAGATGCAGTTGCAGTTGCAAGGAGGAATAAGGGTGTATGGTCATCTCTTGGTCTTGGTCTCTCTCTTGGTGATATTCTTGCTAAGTATGGCACAAGTTTGAGAGAGAGAGTAGTGCAGCTGCAATTGCTGCAGTTGCAACTGCTGCAGTTGCAGCTGTTGCAGGTGCAGCTGCTGCAATTGTCTACGGTACTTGTTCTGTGGATATGGAGACTCTCTCTCTTATGCGCTACCCTTGGAGAAGGAGCGCTCTACTTGTCTTGAGTTGTTGCTGCAATTAGCAACTAGGGTTTATCTGTTGGTTCTGGAGTAGTTTTATTGGAATTATTCGAAGTAAAGGTTAGTGTGCTCGGGGGTGGCATATGTGAATGCCTATGATTGGGTGACAATGATTTGACATTGTCTATGGTTAAACGAGCATACCAAAATTTCAACAGATAAGCTTAACATTGAAGATAAAGATCTAAAGATAAGGCTCATTCTCAATTGTTAAAATAGAGTTATTTCCCAATATATTTTTCCTTACAAAAGGATACTAAAATAGTTGATGCCTAGAAATAAACATTTGTTAACAATAAGTAAATCCCTAAAAACAGATGAAACCCTTTGTCTCATCATTTCCTTTCTGCTTAGAGGAATTTATCCTCGATTTCAGTTGCTCCAAGGGGTACTCCCCATCCAATGAAGTATCTAATGTCCTTTATCTTCATGTAGTTTGAGTCTTTGTATGGAACAATGTGCTTTTCAATATTGTAGTTGAATAATTGTTTCAAAATAGAGTGCTTGAACAAGAGATGGAGCTCTTTGTCATGCTAAAGAGGTTCGAGATGGAAAACCACTACATGTCTTCTTGCTTAGGAGAAAAACTTAAAGTAGTTTATTGTAGGATGGAGTGTAGTTGGGTTTACTAGCCAAGGGGATAGCTACAACCATTTATCAACAATTTCTTCTATTTAGTAATGTGAAGGTGTTGAATCATCGCTGTTTAAACCCAGCAACATGGTTTACTCCACCAATAGCAGCAACAATGACAATGATTATGATGTCGAAGTAGAGAGTCATGTTGGGACAAAGATTGGAAGTGGGAGTGGAACTCCCACATCATCAAGGTTAAGTGAAACCCAAGGCAATCTCTGCCTATCAAAGGTATTGGCCAAATATGCAAAGGGGACATTTGATCATAGAAGACCCCTTTGGCTATATACAACCAAAGTACCTAAGGCCCCAACCAACAAAAACTCAGGAAAGCAAAGTGGTGGCCACACAATTGGACATGCGATGTTTGTGGCCATCCTTGGGTTGGGAGTTATAATTGGGTTAGGCAACACCTTTTGGGCATAGGTGGCAAAGGGGTTAATGCATCTGTGAAATTAACCATTCTGCAAAGATTTGAGCTTTCGAGGATGCAAATTGAAGCGAATGCAAAGGGCACCTTCTCTAGCCAAAATGTCATGTCCCAACATGATCACAATGTGGGACTGAAGTCCCAAAGAAATGCTGACCCATACACCCTTACGCCTCCACTAGTGCCTGTTGGGACTTCATCCAAACATATTTTAATTTTATATGTTACTGAGATTGTGTTCTCCTTCAATGTAGCTGTACACAATAGATTCTACTTCAGTGGGGCAATGCACTCAACAATTCATATAGTATTGTTTACAGTGCAACATGGAAGATTTGTGGATGAGGGCACAGCAAAAGAAGCCTCATGGAGCCGTACAGTAAGTTATGTGACAGTAGTAAAGGGCAATGGGCAGTGATGTAATAATGGCGGTAGAGGCACATGCATGCATGTGCCAGCTTTAGTCTTGCTTTATTTAGAGTAGTATTCATCTTTAGCAGGGGCAATAATATAGTAGGTATTGAGTGACTATAGCGTTTGCATGCAGTGTATTGCACGTGATGTCCTTGGACAGATTTAGAAGATTAAGTTCACATCGCTCTAGTGCAGTTCCGACTTTAGATTAGGTGCTGGCATTAGGGAGTTATATTTTTACAATTGGCACTGTTTCCAAGGTAGAAGACGTATGCATGCATGCAGACTCAGTCTTCTCCAGTGGAGGCATGCTATTCCAGGCAGATAACTCATGTAGGATGGCGCACCACTAGGTGTTCTAGGTTCATTGTATCTCATGTTTTCTCCTAGTCTACAGAAAAAGAGACATGCCACACCCCTCTTATCATGGGTTAGGTAAAAGTTTTGAGCAGTTTGCTTTGAATTTTTCTGTTGGAAGTAATAGAAACTTAATGCAGAAAATCTGTTTGCCATCATAATTTTCCAATGTTACACGAAGTCTTCGGGACGGGGGGACGCGGGTGCGGGGAGACGCATAAGGGGGACATGTGGAATTTCCCCCAAAATTTAGGGATTTTAGGGAAATAGGGGACGGGGGGATGTCCCATATATAATATAAAAAATTTAAAAATATAAAATTTTAAAAACAAAAATAATAATGATAAAATCTCAACAATAACAATTCAATGTTCATCCCATGCAAATTCATCAGTAAATACTAAAATACTAAATTAATAAATTGAAAATTCAAATTTGTAAATGGTATAAACTATTAAACATGATTCAAAATTCAAATTCAAATTCAGTAATGAAGTACATTGATTCATAAATCATAAATGAAAGTTGTAACATAAATAGTAAATTAATAAATATTGATACATTGATTTAAAAATTAAATTCATCATTCATCCTTCTAGAATCTAATTAATTAGTACTAAGCAAAATACTAAATAGTGGATACTAAAGTTTGAAATAGTAAAATGGAATTACTCAAACTCAAAAATTTAAAATAGTAAAGAGTGACGAGTCAAGGTCTAAGGTCATCAGTTTCTATAGTTGAGACTCAAAAGTTAAAACTGAAGAAACAATGAACATAGAAAATAAATTTTAAAATGACCATCATGGAGTCAATCTCATTGACCGGTCCTCTACATCCATCTCCCGCATGGAGTCAATTTTTAAAATTTAATTGTGTTTTAATTATTTAGCTTTTAAAATGTAATAAATTAATTTTGTTTTAACTTTTATCCTTTTTTTATATACATATTTGTTTTTTAATTTTTTCTTTTTAAAATTTAAAATTTTTGTTTTTTAAGCCTTATCGGTGTCCCTCGGAAATTTTAGGGGAGACTCATCCCCCACCTTGGAGAGTCGTGTCCCCCTGCATCTCCCCAAAAAGGGGACGTGGGGAAACGTCTCCCCAAGAGTCCCCCCATCCCGGGGACATGGGAAACGTGGGGACACGATTCCCACCCCGGGGGACGCATCCCCGTGGAACACTGTAATTTTCAGATCACTGTTTTATGCAAAATGAGTACATACGGTCGACTGTTCTGAGTTTCTTTTATTTTGCTGTTCATAGTTTGCATTTCGCTTATGTGTTTTCAGATACAACAATGCAATAGTTTTGAGAGTTAGTCAAATTTTCAGATTTCTTAGGTTTTCTTTTGTTTGCTGATTTGATCAGAATGTATTGAAATTTTAACAACATAAGGGTTTTCGTTCCTGTGTAATAGGTGGCACATTGCAGGGATGTATAACGTGCTGCAACATGATGATATAGATGATGTCGTTGGAAAATTTCTTTTTTCCAATGGCTTTCCTTTTCATGTTACTCGCTCTCCTTATTTTAAGGAGATGGTCCATGCAATTGCAGCAATGAGACCTTCACATATGCCCCTAGCTGAACATAAGTTGAGGACAATAATATAAAGGCAAGTGTCCAATATTAATGTGCAAAAAGAGCAAATGCGATAGACATGGGTGAGGGTAGGTTGTTCTATTGTTATGGATGGGTGCATAGACATTGCTAAACATCTACTTATCAACATCATAGTTACATC
>ML831005.1:25252-44039 GCA_009831015.1 Picea engelmannii | reverse complement strand
TCCTTCTGAAACGTTGTAGAAAAAAAGTTATAGCGAAAATTCCACGGTGTCTCAGATGTAGCAGCGAAACCCCAAGACCTTGAGCTCTGATACCATATGTTAAGAACCAAACATCAATATAGCATAGAAAAGCCTCAAGAAAATTACTCAACGCCTTGAAAAAGAGATAATATCAGATAATAAGCCTCTTCGAGGGGGCAACCTCCTTTTACCCCACTTAAATGTTCAAGTACAAGATGATTCAAAATGAAAATGTCTCCTTGGTATAGATAGGAGACTAGGATGTTTTAATGACCTAAATCCGACATAAATAAAATAACATTACTAATCTAAATCACAAATAATGGCCTAAGCCGACATAAATAAAATAACATTACTAATCTAATATGCCCCAATTAAGTGGTAATGAGCCAATATTAGGGCTTAACATCAAAACCCATCAGAAAATTTGCATCCATGTCAGGAAGTGCATGAAGATGCAAGTAGTACAACTATAGCATCAAATCATGAAGTTGAGTTGGTTAAGTTTGAATATCAAGGAACAGGTTAGTTCTACCTTGATCCTATAGTCACCTATATGGAGAATTTTTTCACTAGAGAGCCCCAATATATCTCTGGCATTACTTTGGTTCTTCAGGATTGTCAAGGTATCTGTTGTAAAGATCAATCATGTTTTCAGCAGTGGCCACTACACTTTGTAGTTTTGAATCTATGGACAAAAGATCAAGTTGCCTTTTTGACTGTGCTAACAAGGAGTTAAGAAGTCCATTAGTCTCAGCAACTACTTGATTGGCTTCATTGGCATTTTTTTATTATTTGATTTAGCATGATTTTCAACAGTATAGGGTAGGTAGGAGAATGTGAATATGATCATCATTTTGAGCATCTCTTTTTTAGCAGTGTTCATTTTGATTTGGTTTCATTTGAGAGATCAAAATAGGTACTAGATGCAGAATAATTTTGGGATCGGGCCAATGAATAAAGCACCAATCTGCATGTTCAAAGTTCAATGGTTCCTGACAGCTCCTGAAAGATCTTCCATCCCTAGGTGGAGCCTATGTTGGGGTCCTATAATTATAGGTAACTTGATTCTTCAACTGCTGATTTGGAATTGCCCCCGTGATGAAGACTTCTGGATCGGTTGACCCCTTTTTCCCCTCCATCCATTTCACCTGATCCTTCATTACCCTATTGCATCCTTCATCCACCTCTACACCCTCACTCCCTTGCCCATTTGTCCCGTTGACCATAACTCACTAACCACTCGCCCCTGCATGAATAAACAAACTTAGGATAGTAAACGAATAATATTAAAGGGTTAGTGGCATTTTCTAATGCTTGTTAGCCTGATAACATTGTTTTAATAGGAGAATCTAAAATAAAATAATGATTAGATTAATTATTAATTAATTAGTAATTAGTAATTAACTTAGTTTATTAGAATTGACATTAATCAAATAATAAAAAACATAATAAAAATATTAAAGAAAAAAAAATATTAGAAATTATACAAACAAATGAAAAATTATAAAACATATAATAATTAATTAAAAAAGGTCCAAGCTAAGAGCAGAGGAAAAGGCTAGAATTGAAAAGAAGCGGATGACACCTTTAGAAGTGAAGCTAGACGTCCTGGACAACACTGTAAAAGAGACGATGCAGAAAATTAGTAACAAAGGGGAAATTGATGTTCAAAGACATCATGTTCCATTGATTGCAGAGAAATAAAAAGTCATTGTTCCCAAACATTTTTCAGCTCACCCTTGGTATCATGGTTTGGATAATGATTCTTCCATGTATTCAATTCAAAATACAGTTGAAGATGAAGTTCAAAATCAAAATATGGAGGAAGATTCTCTTGATATGATATGCATGTTCAATGGAATTTCATCCATGGATGATCCAGCCAATCTTGATTAGTACGATGATGATTATACTGCATTGGATTTTTCAAAGAAAGAAACCAGATATGATTGGTAGGAAGAAGATCATTTGCAATCCCAACAGGACGATCAATCTGTACATGGAAATTATGACAACAATGACCAAAGTGAAGAAAATCTTGCGGTAAGTGGACAAAGTTTACCCTTGTGCTTCTCTTCTTTTAAATTTTTGAAGGAAATTTATGAACAAGTGATAAATATCAAAGAAGGTAAATCTTTTGATGAGATAGTGAAGGGTGTTAGTGTGGAGAAAGAGGTTATTTCAGATCTAGGATTACAATATCCAAGTTTATCTAATTTTCAAAGTCCAAATGGAAGTCTAGAGCTTGAAATAGAATTCAAAACATTGGAATGTAACTTTGTACCATTAGATTATAATTCATTTCAAATTTTGAAGTAGTAAAGTGCAGAAAATTTGCAAGAAAATACAAATTGCCTACCCCTATGTTTTGCCTCACTCCTGAGAAAACATTACAAGTAGATTGCAAACAGTAAGAAAGAGGAATGTTCTAATGCATCATTTGAGGAGAACAAGGATGGTACGGAAGATGATCCATAAGTACATCCCCCGAATCTTTTTGAAGGCCAAATCTCAGATGAAACCCCAAAGCCTGAGACAGGAGATGAGCGGATCCATTTTGATTCACTGCCTTTATGCTTTAATTATTTTCAAATCTTGAGAGGGAACCTTGGTCAGATTTTGGTTGAGGATCACAGTGTAAGCCATGAAATACTACTAGAACACATTCCACAGTCATCTAAAATATTTTATGACGCTATAGGTAATATGTTAGATAGATTGTGTTTTCAAAGTCGGTTTTCATTGTTATGATATGGATATGATCAGACAGTTAGCGACAGGGGTGTGTTCAATAGAAGTATCATTTCAAAACCCACTAGAAAATTTGCAACCATGTCAGGAAGTGCATGAAGATGCAAATAGCACAACTATAGAATCAAATCATGAAGTTGAGTTGGTTAAGTTTGAATATCAAGGCACATGTCAGTTATACCTTGATCCCATAGTCACCTATATGGAGAAATTTTTCAATGGAGAGCCCCAATCTATCTCTAGCATTACTTTGGTTCTTCAGGATTGTCGAGGTCTCTGTTGTAAAGATCAATCATGTTTTCAGTAGTGGCTACTACACTTTGCAGTTTTGAATCTATGGACAAAAGGTCAAGTTGCCTTTTTTACTGTGCTAACAAGCAATCAAGAAGTCCATTGCTCTCAACAACTACTTGATTGGCTTCATTGGAATTTTTGTATTATTTGATTTAGCATGATTTTCTATAGTATAGGGTAGGTAGGAGAATGTGAATATGCTCATCATTTTGAGCATGTCTTTTTTAGCAGTGTTCATTTTGATTTAGTTTCAGTTGAGAGATCAGGTACTAGATGTAGAATAATTTTGGGATATGCCCAATGAATAAAGCACCAATATGCATGTTCAGAGTTCAATGGTTCTTGACACCTCCTGAAAGAGCTTCCATCCCTAGGTGGAACCTATGTTGGGGTCCTATAATTATAGGTAACTTGATTCTTTGACTGTTGATTTGGCATTGCCCCCGTTATGAAGACTTCTGGATTGGTTGACCCCTTTTTACCCTCCATCTGTTTCTATTGATCCTTCATCACTCTATTGCATCCTTCATCCACCTCTGCACCCTCACTCCCTTGCTCATTTTTCCCGTTGACCATAACTTGCCCTCCACTCATCCCTGCATGAATAAACAAACTTAGGATAATAAACGAATAATATTAAAGGGTTAGTGGCATTTTCTAATGCTTGTTAGCCTGATAAAGTTGTTGTAATAGGATAATTTAAGATAAAATAATGATTAGATTAATTATTAATTAATTAGTAATTAGTAATTAACTTAGTTTAAACTAAATTAGTGTTTAGGTTAATTTATTAGAATTGACATTAATCAAATAATAAAAAACATAATAAAAATATTAAAACAAAACGTAAAAAAACAAATAAAACATTAATAAAAACATACATTATCACCTACAACTTCACGCACATATCCCCAAATAAAACAAATCCATGAACATAAAAAATTACAGATCCCCCCCATGCTTTTCGAACTTTAATGGAGGGGTGATCCGAAAAGTGGTATTGGGAGGGACACTTGTCACCTCCAAGTGATTTCGGACCGCCCCCTCCCAATACCACTTACCACCTTGAGAGGGGTCCAGAATACCACCTACCCCCATGCAAAAATGCCCATCCAAAAACTCAAAACCACCATTTTTCCAGTTTTGACCAGTCATCTTCCGAAGCGGATTCCTAGCGAACGAAAATGAATTTTGAAAAAAAGAGAGAGGTTTTTCTCTGTAACGGGATGAAGAAAAAAATCATGTCTCATCGTTTTCACTGGTGCCACCATCAACAAGAATTGAAGATATCTTTCAGCCTCATTTTTCAGATTTTTGGTTCTTTTTGTTTCAATCCTCTTTTTGCAGGCGCTGGTTCAGTGAGATGGAGACAAAATTGAAGAAACTGAAAGAGGGTTTTTTCTAGAACATGCTCATATACAATAACCTCCTTCATTTTTTCCCCATATGTCAGTATTGAAGAAAATGATATGGCTGAGCTTGGCAGCGTTGGTGGCTTTCAATATTTTGAAAGAAAAGACAACGAAGGATTTTATGGACGCATTGGCTAAATTGTATGAAAAACCCTCAGTGTCCAATAAGGTATTTTTGATGAAGAGATTATTTAATATGAAGATGTTAGAAGGTGGTTCTGTTGCAAATCATTTAAATGATTTTAGTACGGTTACTAATAAACTAAGTTTTGTAAAAGTGGACTTTGATGATGAGGTCAGGGCTCTTCTAATCTTGTGCTCATTGCCAAAAAGTTGGAATGGATTGGTCGTGGTTGTAAGTAAATTTGTCTCTGGTTCAAATGCTTTAAAATTTGATGATGTTGTTGGTGTTATCCTTAGTGATAAAATGTGATGAAAAATCACATGTGAGACATCAGGTAATGCGTTGAACATGGAGAGAAGGGGAAGAAAAAAGGATAGAGGAAAGGGCCCAGGGAACCGTGGGAATTCTAGGAAGGGTAGATCCAAATCCAGACTTGGAAAGATAGAGTGCTGAAATTGTCGGAAGAAAGGACATATGAAGAAAGACTACAGAGCTCCAAAGAAACAAAGAGATGGACTAAAGGATAGAAATTTGGAAGAAAATGTAACAGGTGATGTGTTACAAGATGCTTTGATTCTTTCTATAAATAATATTTCTGAGTCTTGGGTAGTAGATTCATTTCATGATATGTTTCCATGTCATGTATGATTTTGTTCCTTCAAGTTTATCGGAGTTAGAGAACAAATTAATTAACTTCGACATTGTAGTGGTGAATATTCACATCAAAAAATAATCAAGCAAAATATATCAAGATGAGCAACACACCAACTGCATCACACGAAAAAAAAAACTATCTATTGGGGCTTGGCCTTGACCCTCATATAGTCGTTGAAACATGAAAAAGATGACTGATCTTGGCACTGGCTCTAGTCAAATTCCAAGTAACTTTCAAAATTTTACTCCTTACAATGCTCTTGCAAATTAAAAAAAAAAAAGTTCACCCTTCCTCAAAGTAAAATTACTTTGAGTTACAAAACAAAATTGTTAACCAATGTTGTAGAAATCTCCTCTCCGCTCGTAATATCTCGTTAGGGAATTTCGTCTCTGTGATGGCTCCCAATGTTCACCCCAAGATTGTATTTGCAGATAAATAATGCAATGTATTACGAAAAATGCTTCAAAAACACAATAGTTTGAAGAAAATAAAGAAGAAACTAAGTTGTAAGGATTTAGATATGATTCGTTGAATTGCAGAAGAGGATCTTGATGAGTTAGATGAAAAAGGGAAAACAAATGTTGATTCAAAATTAGAACCAGATGCCCAAAGGGGTTGGATCCAATGGTGGAAAGAGAGGAGTTTTTCACCATTGGGCAAGGTTCAATTCTCGTGAGGGATTTACCTGGAGCCATGGGGACACCTTGAGGTAGTGGTCGAACATGTGTTTGCACCTAGAGATACTATAATAAATGATATCATGACCCATGCAAACATAAGTGGATCACTGCCCACCCCATGTCCTTCAACTTTTATGCCCCCGGGGGGGCAACTCAATTGGCAAGTGTCGTGAAAATGAAGTTCCATGAGGTTTCGAGTTCAACTCCCCCCGAATTACAATGTGTGACGCGTAAGGGGCATCATGGGAACACCTAGATGTTATAGTGGTAGCAGTTGGATAACACGGCCACGTGTAACGTGAGCACGTGCCCAACTAGTTACTGATTCTGCCAGACAAAAAAAAAAAAAAAAAAAAATTTAGAACCACATACTGAAAATCTTGGAATAATTAAGGATCATCTAACAGGAACCACCTTGAAAAAATTATGATAATTCATATGATGAATAAAGACCAACGATCTGCATACACAACCATCAACATGATTTGCCTCCTCCATGGTTAGTAGCGCACTAAATGCCATAAAATATTTGACTTGAAGAATGGGATACATTAAACAAAAAATTGAAGAATTCTCTTATCTTGACACAGATATGGCAAGGCCACCTTTCCACACACCTTTCCACAATAATTTATACATTCATTTAACTTTATTACACCTTCACACATAGATATTGATACCCACAAAAACTATAACTGTCAACTATTTGTGAACTGTTCACCTGTCCCAATACATTCGGTCCAAGCTAGAGAAAAAATTATGTTTCACAATACTTGATGAAAAATGATTTCTGGGAGTCTCTGATTCAATTGTAGGTTGTCTGGGATTCAAATACAACAACTCGTTTCTCTAATTTACTGACGGAGTATGTAATGTAAAACATAGTACATAATTTTTTTTGAGTTTTAACTATGATCTATACTGTAGATAGTGACTCTAAATACCACAGACTAACAATTATCCACATGCTGAATGAAAAAAATGAAATCAAGGGTGATTCTTTACAACAATTGTATTCTTATTCCACAGATAGCTTATCGTAGCAGAAACGAAAATTATTCTAACCCTTCAATGTTTACAAGTGTAAGAGATGCAAATCCTCTGGAGAGCAATCATAATTTTCTGAATTACTATGGCATAATTAACAATCTGAACCAATTGACTTCTCGACAGAAGTCGAACAACAAGAATAAATTTGTTACCTGTGTTTATCAGTTCTTGAAGTGGAATACTTTGGAGAGGTGATACAAGTTGGTAAGCGATGAAATAATTACAGAAACAAAAAAAAAAAATTCCCTTTTAAAACAAATGAACAATAACTCACCAATTTACTGATGGAATATGCTCATGTTTTTCCTTGGCCTGTAGAGCTAGAATATCTTCCTCTGATCAACTAATCTTCTCTTCAGTTCAGATGCATTACTGGAGCTCTGATACCACAATAATGACAGAAGTGTCCTTAGACACAGACTTTTATTAAATAGGAAAAGAAATTACATATGAGAATTTGCAAGAGTTTACACCCAAACACCTCAACACTCTTGCAATGAGGTATATATAAGCTAAATGTTCTAACTAAATCTAGTTATGGATCACTTATTAAATAAATAAGTGTCTATTTACAAGAAATGATATCTTAATGATCTTCTAACTATACTCCTAATTTAGAGCCTAAGATACGACACCTTTCTAGAGTCATATCTTTTACAACAATATTCTATTTCTAAATGTCTCCATTTATTAATCAAATATTCTAGATTATTAATTTAATATTTTAAATTAATAATCATTCTATTCTAACCTTTAAACTATGATATTTGTATTTTGGATCATCTACCACATCACTTGCTTTAATTATTTTGTTGCATATCTTCAGTATTGATATATTAAACAATGTCTTCCATAATCATATTATGCATTGATATACACAAAAAAAATGTTGAATATATTTACACTTTCAAAATCAAAATTCATAATTTCTTAGTCTAAGAAAAAAATCTCAGGGATTTACTAATCCAAAATGGATTTAAAATATTTCTTCATTCAAACTTTGTAAAATAAAATTAGAAAGTTTACAATAAAAAACCAACTTGAAGAAAAAAGGCCAAAATGCATCAAGAAGGTGAAACATATTTCCTTAACAATTGGAATTCTAGGGAAAATATATTAAATAGAATGCTTTCTTAATTAAAATAATCCAACGAAGAAGAAGAACATTGGAGGATAAATAATATTGGAGGAAGTAGTAGAAGAACATAGATCGAAAAGGAAATCCACTTGAATATTGGAGGATAAATAATCCATTGATCCTATCCATGCATGAGCAGAGGATTATCCATGAGACAAAGGTATTTTCAAAAGGATGATAGCAAGTAAGAATTCTCAAAATCTTATTTGAGATTGCATGCTCACCCTTGTAATAATCCCCTCATCAATAATAAATCCCAATTAACGTCGGTTTTCCCATTTGGTTCTCCGGAGTAAAATTTTGATTTGTCCATGGAGTATTGAGTTTCTTGGCACTAAATGTCCTTCTCTTTGTGTTTGTCTAGTATGGTTATGGCTACAAATATTTGGTACTAAACCAAATTGATGTGCTTGATGGTGCTTAACTACATTTCTTATTATTATTTTATGATATTTGGTACACTCATTTGAATGGTGAAGAAAGCCTTGTTTTTCCACCTTCCTTGTCTTGTGAAAGCCTATGACATCATATGTTATAGCACTAAATTGATCTATTAATTTTTTGGCTTATTAATTAACATTAATGATTTGAATAATTCCAACTAGACTAAGCTACATATTAATTTCATATTGGTTGAATTGTGGAGGATCTCAAACACCCTTTTATAGTGCCTCTAATTATTGTGAATTTTACTTCCCATATTTATTTTGGTTTGGAATCATTGGGCACAAGCAATTGTTAAGAACTATACTTCCACACTAAACCTGATAGGAAATCAAATTACATAATTAAAGAAGAAAAATAAATGACAAATAAATCACATCGTGCGTAGATATTTTACCCTAAAAACCCGACTCGGGAAAACCAACTTTCCTTGAGAATCTTGCTCTCTTGTTGTCTTATATAGGAAGAATAAAGATTTACATGAATAACCTTTGTATACACCTAATAAAAAATCTCCATCATACTCTCTTCCTTTACACAAGAACAACCCTATAGCCAATTTGTCGTACATCTACATGACCAACAACATGAAAACATTGATCTAACGATTTACGATTAGATTTTATAGTATTAAAACACATCATATTTATAGGATTTAAAGTAGAAACAACCCTAAATAATGGCACCCAAAAATGGTTACATATCCACGTACATCATTGGTTACAAATCCCAAGAACCTAAGGATTCTATTACAATTGAATACCAATGGGATTACTAGTCAACCTCGAGTCGCTCTTTAGTCAGTTCCCACTTGACCTCCTAAGAACCTCTTGTTGGAGGACCTTTAAAATTTCTTGTTAATCACTTCAACCTTCGACTTGAACATTGACTCGAATTTCACTGCAAATAATATAACAACCCAACATCCTCCCACTTATTGTATTCTTTGTTGAAACAAGATAACATGAAATTTTGTTCACAAACCTAGGGAGGCAATGCCCATTGCTTCTCTACACCAGGATAACTTCACAACATTATTTTTTCTAACACATCTCTACTTTATCCAACATCACCTTTTTTATTTACACCATTTCTCTTATTAAATGGTATTGTACATCAATATGATTCATCCTATAATGATAAGCTAGGTTTTTTTCTAGAAATGTCGTTCTTTGACTGTTGAAATTTATCTTGATATCTCTTTACTCAAACTCGATCCTTGAACATATTCGTTGAAGCTATAGTTTTTCTTTTCTTGCATAAGTGGGTGATATGTATTCATATTTTTTTATATACACGACTACAAATTCTTGTTTCTTACTCATCCAGTTAATTTCTCCACTAAACATCTTGAACACATATCCACTAGTTGATGTTCATTAATCCAGATCTCTCACCCAGTTGGTGTTGAAAAATCCATGTACATCTACTTCACTATTAGCTTAAGTTTTCCCTTGGTATCATATAGCATAATATTTTGTGCCACACAAATACCTAAACACTATGTTGAAAATTGTCCAATGCTCTTTCCTACGTATCAATATGTATCTTCTCAACACTCCATTACATGAGAAATTTATGATCGAGTGAAAACCATCACATACATCAGAATACCAACAACACTTGGATAGGGAACATGTGCCATGCCATATATTTCTTATTGTGTCTTTGGAAATTGTTTGTTGGCCCTTGGTTATGGAAGAAAGTGAATATTAAGGAATAAAGGCAAAGTACGATCTGCACGAAAATCACATTGACTGAGAATGGGTCAAAGTGATCAAATAAGTAGAAAAGAAGGAGTGAAGTAAGGGAAAGAGATCCTTCATATGAGAAGATCTAGGAAGATAGGTCAACAAGGAAGAGGGATTATGGACAACTCAACAAGATGAAAGAGACACCAATGGATGCTTTGGATCACCTTGTGGGAAAGAAGGAAATATAGGCTGGTGAAGCCATGAAAAAGTGGGTCAAGTTTACCTAGGGTTTTGGAAGTTAGGGTTTTGAAACTTAGACTTTGATCTAAGGTTGTCTGAGAGGAATTGAAATGTATAAATAAAGGTCTAGGAGAATCAATAGGGTCGATCAATAATTCGTTTGTCATTGTGGGTTAAGAGAGTGATTATTGTTGATTGCATGAGAGAAGCATTGTGTTGTGATAATACTTTTATATTGTAAGACCTTTAGCCAGGTGCGAAGATCAACCTTGTAGTTAGATGCGCAAGGAGAGGAGAGAAGAAGAGAAAGAGAGAGAGATATGTAAGCTAAGTGCATAGATAAAAATGTATGTTTTCATCTAATATATCAAGACATACAATTGTGTGGATGTAGCCCTAGGGAGACGGTGAACCACATATATCTTGTTGTTATGTGTGATTGATGTTGTGTTATTTGTCCTCTATTATATTGTTGATGCATTGTTGTGATAGATTTGAGATATGACTTGCGGAGTAGGTTTAAGTGAGATAAAGGATAGATAAACCTCTATCTATTGTTGCCTTGGTTCCACTTTTCATTTCCTCTGGTTGTAGATACTTGTGTCCTGCAACCCCCTATTGATACTTCAGGTGAGAATGCATCTGCTCCACAGGTGTTGCTGAAAGGGCTAGTAGTTAGGGATTATTGGTGTGCTGTTAGAGTTGAACCATGGGCCTGCCCCTGCCCCAACAAATGGTTTCAATGCCGGGACCAAGATCTTATTGAGGGAATGTCAAGGTGGTTTCCATCGAAGACAAAGATTTAGAAGTGGATAGAAGAACAAGAAAAAGACTTCACTGAAGATAAGAATAAGAACCCTAGCCTTAGTACAAAGGATTGGTTGGGAAGGTATAGCTTTATTGATATACACGAGATTTTATTTGGAGAAATTCATAAAGAGAAATATGAGTGGTTAGCTAGGTTAGAAGATACCTAGTTTGAGATCATATCTAGACCACCTGTGGTTTGGACATCGGCGCTGATCAAGAAGGTCAAGAGATTTGATAACATCGTGTCAAGAGCAGTAGATCATTGGTTTGATATGACCATTGGAGGGTATATTACCGAGTTTTCTATTGACAAAGTAGATTCATATAGCCAAGAAGAGAGATACTTATTTAAGGGACCTAGAGGAAAATTTTTACACTTTTTGAAGTTGAAGATCAAGATGTTATTGCATGAGAAGAAAATCTTGAGAATACAGTAGTTGGTCATATCAAAAAAATAATGTTCAAGAACTCAGACATTGACAACGACACAGAGGTTGGACATACACACAGTGGGATAACCTATTTGAGCAGATCCACAAACCACTGGCACATGATGAAGGGTTCTACAGTGGAGAAGAAGAATATTTATTGAACAAAAAACATTCAGGGTCCACTAGGGCAGGGGAAGAGAAGATTGAATAGCCTCTCTAAGAAGAATCAGAAACTTCAGGAACTACACCAACCATTGAAGTAAGTACTATTACTCCTCTTGTTATTTTAGTAGCGTTAAGTAACCGCAAGTAGCCAGAGTTATCATAGCACTCAGAGAACTATTACCAGCAGTTCAACACATACTCAGTCAAGCACCCTAGGAAGATCTATGGAAAATGAAATGAGTATACCTGTCTTTAAAGGATATGGATCTGAAGATACTAATCAACACTGGTTCTTATGCGAGGCTTTATGGAGTATCAAGCAATTCAATGAAAAAGCAGTTAAGAGAGCTCAGTTTATTACTACCTTGAGAGATCGCGCATTGATTTGGTACATGAAGTTTGTTAAAGGAGTTGCACAACATAAAAAGTTGAATGATATCATGACTACATTGAGTGCAAAATTCAAGAAACCTAATTCAGAGTCGAAGTGAATTATGGAACTGAAAGAAATCAAGCAAAGAGTAGTTGAACCTATTTGAGAGTTTGATCATAGGTTTAAGACCTTGATAGGCCATTTGAGTTTTCAGATCCCAGATGAGAAAAATAAGGAATGGTTCATTGCTTCCCTCCTACCACACATCAAAGTTCCTCTGATGCAACAAAAGTTTGCTTCACAGGATGAGGCATTGGAGATCGCCATGAAGCTAGAATCAACCCCTATGGGAGAATCCAGCTTAGGTATGAGTCAAATTTTGAGTCACCTGACTAGCCTATCTCTGTAGGTTTAAGATATGAAGAAAGACAAGGGAAAAGATAAAAGAGAATACATTTGGTGTATCAGATGAAAATTAGAGGGCCATGAAAAGGAGCATTGTCCCCTTTTTAATGAGTACTTATCATCTAGAGCTCCGAGCCATTTGAAGTAGGTAACTCTAGCTTGGTGCGAGGTATGTAAAAATAGAAATCGCCCTGGTGAATGTTATTACATGCAAAAATATGTCCAGACCCCTACCAATATTTACTGCACATTCTGCAAATATCTAGGGCATGATGAGAAGGACTATAGGGCTTATGACCTCATGCATGAAAGGTCAAGAGATACATATAGAATTCAAGGGGAGATGCAACAGGATGGAAATATTACATAGTTTAATTCCCCAGGAAGAGGAAACTTCAACCCTCGTGGTGGATTCAGAGGAAGAGGATGAGGAGGAGGCATGGGTCGAGGTCGAGGTCAGATCATTTGTTATAATTGTACACATCTAGGACACTTGGCAAGGGACTGTAAGAAGCCTTGTACCACTTGTAGCTACTGCAACTCATTTGAACATGTCATTGAACATTGTCTTGTGTTGTTATCCAAACTTCAGGACAGATGAGGAGGAAACCAACAAGTACAACTAATCTCTACAGAACCTCACATGGAGGATCCCATAATTTTTTTTATCACTAGAGGAGACATTATTACAGGAGAAGACATAGTGATACCAGAAAATACTACAGAGGGATTAAGGGTTAGAAGAGCTGCAAAGAAGACACAAGTGTTTGATCCAAGGAAAGAAAAGCATAAGTTTGAAGAGAAAATAAGATAATTTGGAAGAGACTAGGCTTCTTCATCAAAGACACAGCCAGGAGTAAGAGAATGTGAGATTCCCCTGGCATTCGATTAGTCCACTACGTCTGGATATGGAAAAGACGTGAGAAAGATCATCAGTTTACGTTCATTGATTTGATTAAGGATGAAAGAGTTGTGCAAGAATTACAATACTTGATCAAACAATATGAGATAGGGAGGGTAGATCCTCTTCTAAATGGAGCAGTACATCAAGTATCCATAAAGAGAAGGAAAAACAAGGAACTACACCTTAATTCTCAGATTGGATACTATGACATAGATTTCGTGGTCCTCGACTTGGGATCATAAGTCAATGTCATGATGAAGCAGACCTCATCACTGATGGGAAAACCTAAGTTGATTTACTCTGCTATCAGGATCAGGATGGCTAATCAGAAAGAAAGAATCCCCTTTGGAATACTAGAGCATGTCCCTGTGGACCTCGACGGGGTGAGGATGTTTGTAGACTTCGAAGTAATTGAGATAGTTGTTGATATTTGTCCTTATCCTGCATTGTTGGGCACTGATTGGGCTTTCAAAAATTCAACTATGGTTGACTTAAATAAAAGAAAAATGAAATTTGAAGGCGATGGCCTTCAATTCATTACACCTCTTGATCCTGATGAAGGTTGCAGATGCATAGAACCCATTAGAGAAGAAGACCATGATTACTAGAGAATATATATAAATTGATAGCAAGGCAACATGATTACATTAATCCTACAATAGATGGGAACTTAAGCTGGCAAAGTGACAATGCATGCTCATCATATTGATGAATTTTTTGTGTGGAGGTGTGCTATATTGACCAGGGAAGTTCGTTGGATTGGCACATAAGTAAGCAATCTTCCCACATTTGATGGTTTAAATCATTTAGAAACATTATTGTCAGAATTTGAAGAAATTGTACTGGTACAACAATGACTATTGGCACTGGATGAAGCCTTGAAAGAAACTCCAACAAGATGGTGGGGAACACACAAGAAGAACATCACGGAGTGGATGCAATGTTGCATTTTGATGACAATGCACTTTTCAGAACAACCCGAAGGGTGTGAAGTCCGATACACAGGTCAATTTTTTCCAAAGGACCATGTGTGAAGTTGTGATGAGGCTTGGAGAAACATTCCTCAAGAGTAGTGGGTGCATAAATTCATTAACACTTTGGACACAACGCCTATCAATTGGTATCTTCAAGCAAAACTGCACCTCACCACTTTCGATTAGTACAGTATGACTCAGATATTTGTAGCCACATTTTTATTTGAAAGTTAGTACCCCACAATAGATTAGGCTTTACAAGTTGTAAGACATAAAGTCTTTGAGGAGGCACCTAACCTCCCTTTGGATCAAGAATAAGATGAATGGACTGTGCCTCTTCAAAAATTGCAAGGTTGTTACAATATCAATGTTGATGAAGATGATGATCCCAGGAATGTGAACATCATAGAAACAGAAGGACAGAGAGACATAGAAGGACCAAGGGTTGAAATTCCCTTCATTGGATAGACAATCAAAATCAATAAGTTTAATATTGGGACAGAGAAAACACCTAATCTCACAAACATTGGATATTATTGGGATGATGCCACTATTGATAAGATCACAAAACTATTGCATGAATATTAGGACTTGTTTCCAACCAAGATCATAGACATCAATGGCATTAAAGGGCCCATGGGAGAAATGAATATCCCCTTGAAACCAAATGCAAGGCCATTCAAGCAGAGACCCTATAGAATGAATCCAAAATATAAGCAGAAAGTCAAGATTGAATTAGACAGAATGTTGGAAGTAGGAATCATAGAACCTGTTGAAGAATCAAAATGGATTAGCCCTATGGTGGTCCAGGATAAGAAAAAAAAAAGATCAGAATCTGTGTAGATTTAAGGAAGCTAAATGATGCATGATTACATGATCCATTCCCTACACCGTTTACTGATGAAGTGCTAGATAATGTGGGAGGACATGAAGTTTACTCCTTCACAGATGGATTTTCAGGTTATCACCAGATCAGGATTTCTAAGGAAGATCGCCATAAGGCCACAATTGCAATATAATGGGCTTATTTCCAGTACACAGTGATTCCTTTCGAGATGAATAATGCACAAAGCATCTTTTCTAGGGTGGTGGTCGAAGCATTCAAGGAATTTTTACATAAATGTTTGGAAGAATATTTTGATGATTGGACAGTTTTTAGCTTATTGAAAAATCATATTGAATGTTTAAGACTAATGTTGGATAAGTGCAAGAAATGTCAGATTGCCCTGAACCTGAAGAAGTGTATATTATTTCACCCTTTCAATTGATGATAGGCCACATTGTGTGTAAGCAGGGGTTGCTAGTAGATCCTTCCAATATTTCCATCATTGTTGATCTACCTCCTCCTACTTCAGTTAGAAATCTACGCATTGCGTTGGGACATACTGAATACTACAGAAAGTTCATAAGGGTTTATGCATAGATAACATCACCCATGGAAAATATTTTAAAGAAAGATTATCAGTTCCAATGGTCAGAGGAATGTCTGCAGGTCTTCGACACACTAAAATAGAAAATGGTCACTACACCTTGTTATCCACAAATTTGGTCATTGTGATGATGTCATGATGATATCATGATGATGGAAAATCAAGCTCTTTACCAAGAACACTTTCCTGAGAAAAGTTACAGTTGTCTTCTTCCACAAATCACATTTTGAAACATGTTCATAGGCTACTTATATATTCTCCTGCGAGAATGCCTGATTCTCGCAGGCCACCTTAATCTGGGGTGCGAACTTCTCACACTGTACTCATTGTTAGGGTGCGAACATGCTCTTAGAGGGGAAAAAGATAAAAATCTCGAACCTTCTAGAAGGATGAGTTGGCTTTCGAATGGTTATTCAGATGTTGGCATTCCAGATATCTTGGGATCATTCCCTATCCAAGTAACTAATCTATCTCCTCCTATATATTGAGGAGATTTCTCATGGAAAAAGTTAAGAAAGCTGCAAGTTAGCAAGAGATTGTTTAGAGAATTAGTGAAAAACTGTATGGAGGACTGATGCTACAGTAGCAAGATACAACAACAAGGTCATCACATGTGGTTGATTTTCTTCATGCATGAGCAAGTGTGTGTGTCAGAGCCAGGAGCCATCGAAAGGAGACCTATGACATCAAGGCTCAGGTTGTAAGTTTCACTTCTAATTAATTCAATACAACAATATGTCCCTTTCCCATAAAGACGATGTCACTTTATTTGATAATTCCTTGATCATATGTATAGACTAGTCATTGAATATCTTAATCTGCCTTTACTTCGATTGGTTCATTTTGTTGTGATCTAGATGGGACAAGAGCATTGGAGTGAAGCTTGGAACAACAGAGATCTAAGGAAAGTGTTTATAAGGTATGTCCATAACCCTTATCTTTTAGTTCATTCAATAGGCTAGATCTAGGGAAAGTGTATTATTTTGTCTTGTTTTGTTCTAGATACCAGGTGGATCTAGGGAGATCGGTTTGTGTCCGCACTCATGGATTTATCCTATAACAAAATTGGCGACTCCACTGGGGATCGATCCCTTTTTTTCTTTATGGTTTTTTGAAATTTCTGTGTCCATTTTCTCTGTTTGCATTTTTCTCTTGATTTGTTAGTCTCTGAGTCCTCAGGACACCCTGAGGGACCTTCTAGGTCTATAATCCAAGTTGAATTTTGCTTGCTCTTTCAAATTTTTCATTAGATTCATGGATTCTCGCACTGTGTCCATTGACAGCCTGTGAGAACCTTGAAAGTTTACACTCTGCATATATATTCCAGTGCGAACAGTTCGCATGCTGCATCAAAGTGGCCTGCGAGAACAATAGTTTCTCGCACTGTGTTCCACACTGGCCTGCGAACATATTTTTGAAAATTTTGAATTCAAGTTTTGACTCTGTTAATTGCTCATGTATGTTGATTTACACCTCTTTGGCTTACTGAATCAGTGACTTACATATCTTTTTCTATAGTTGGCTTGCTGGAACTGATCTAGGTTTTCTAGGTTTTTTTCTTGCCTTTGAAGCTTGACTTTCATTTCTTAGCTCTTGTTGGCATTTCCATTCTCTCTTACTTATGGAGTTGAGTGTATCTGACTGGCTAAGACCCAGGGATTGGTTGAGAGCTGAGTGTTTGGTGTTTCTCTTGTACTTGTTGGTTTGAAAGGACAAATTTTTCATTTACATTGAGAAGCTCCTTGGCTTGCTTTTGTTTTTGCTTTCATTGAAAGTATCGGATTGGGTTGTTTGTTTGAGTCTTTATAATTTGGTTTTCTTGTATCATTATTCAGATTTCTTCTTGGAAAGTGAACTTCATGTTTTCTTTCAAGTTTTTGTTTTATGCCTCTGGCGAAAACATTGAAAATCAAAATTTAAGAGTATTGAAGTTTTGAAAAAGACATATTGAACTTGCTCATTGATACATGATTGTTTGCATTGGCATCTGAAAGGAAATTGCATATTGCATTTGCATTGTAGGATTGAGTTTGGTTCGGAAATTGTTCTCTCTCTCCCATAACTAGGATTCATCGAATGAAACGAATTCTATTTCATCATATCCTTGCATTATTTGGGTCAGAGTCATACATCATGAGTTTCGTTACCGTTACCTTTGAGTAAACAACAGCCTGTAAAAACATTGCGTAATATTAAAATTGATCTAGTAACTTTTTTCTAGGGCTCTTTTACACCAACATTTAGCTAGGCTAGTGCTTTGGATTAGGAAGAGAGACACACTCTCCAAAATCTCAAAAACACACAATAGTATCTTGAGTTAGGGAGTGTAAAATTCCATTGGCAGCATATTGTCCTGGGAATCCCTTCTAACACAAGGGTCAAGCATTAGGTCGCATTGGTGTTGGCAGAGTTACTAACCCTGCTTTGTTGGCATTAGTGTAGAGATTACATGTATTACGGAGGTCACTCCGAGGTATACCCACAATTATGAGTGGAAGCCTTTGAGTTGATTTCGGGATAGATACCCTTCCTTTGCGTGTGGATCGGATTGACGACCGTTTCCCTAGGTTGTACTGTTGTCTGTGGTGACCTTAGTGGTTATCTCTCTAGGTTCTTACCTAAGGTGACTGTGGAGGGGGAAGTCTCCACGGTACCTGGAATCGACGTTGATCAAACTCACTCGGGCTCCTTGGAGGGTATACCCACGATTATGTGTGGGAGCTTGCACCAGGGCGTAAGTCTATTAAGCAGGTCGTCAATGTAACTTTTCCATCTTAGCCCCGCCCCTT
>ML831005.1:0-14842 GCA_009831015.1 Picea engelmannii | reverse complement strand
ATGATTTCCCTCGCACTTGTTAACGGTATACATCAATGACTAGTAATCAAGTGGTTTCTACCATGTTCGACTTCGACACATGTAATCACATGGTCAGATTCGTACTTTGGGCGACGATATTGAAGACCCTGGATATTGTCTTTGTGATCCAGGTTGCGATGGAGTATGTATAAATTTGTGACACATAGATCCACTATCTATGTTTCATGGCTATGTCATCTTGACTGAAAATTTGTCGCACAGATCCACAGTGTATTCAGGTGGTTGTGCTATATAGTGACGGCATGGATCCACAGTGTATGATCGATGGCCATGACCTTGGTTTATGATGTCATCAGTCTATGATCTGAGTATGGGAATGCCTATCTCAGAATTGATATACATGATATTCTGCTGATGCTTGGATGTTTGCAGGTCTCTGATTAAATTTGCTTTTGGTTCCTGACATACACATGCAGCTTACAAAGTCTATTGATTGTCACTGATTCCACTCTCAGACTTTGGGGGGCATTCTGTTATCCACAAATTTGGTCATTGTGATGATGTCATGATGATGGAAAATCAATCTCTTTACCAAGAACACTTTCCTGAGAAAAGTTACAGTTATCTTCTTCCACAAATCACATTTTGAAACATGTTCGCAGGCTACTTATATATTCTCCTGTGAGAATGACTAATTCTCGTAGGCCACCTTAATCTGGGGTGCGAACTTCTCACACTGTACTCATTGTTAGGGTGCGAACATGCTCTTAAAGGGGAAAAATATAAAAATCTTGAACCTTCTAGAAGGATGAGTTGGCTTTCGAATGGTTATTCAGATGCTGGCATTCCAGATATCTTGGGATCATTCCCTATCCAAGTAACTAATCTATCTCCTCCTATATATTGAGGATATTTCTCATGGAAAAAGTTAAGCAAGCAACAAGTTAGCAAGAGATTGATTAGAGAATTAGTGCAAAACTGTATTGAGGACTGATGCTACAGCAGCAAGAGACAACAGCAAGGCCATCACATGTGGTTGATTTTCTTCATGCATGAGCAAGTGTGTGTGTCAGAGCCAGGAGCCATCGAAAGGAGACCCCTGACATCAAGGCTTAGGTTGTAAGTTTCACTTTCAATTAATTCAATACAACAATATGTCCCTTTCCCATAAAGACGATGTCACTTTATTACATAATTCCTTGATCATATGTATAGACTAGTCATTGAATATCTTAATTTGCCTTTACTTCGATTGGTTCATTTTGTTGTGATCTAGAAGGGATGAGAGAATTGGAGCGAAGCTTGGAACAATAGAGATCTAAGGAAAACATTCATAAGGTATGTCCATAACCCTTATCTCTTAGTTCATTCAATAGGCTAGATCTAGGGAAAGTGTATTATTCTGTCCCGTTTTGTTCTAGATACCAGGTGGATCTAGCGAGATCGGTTTGTGTCCGCACTCATGGATTTATCCTATAACACACCTATTCTGTTTTTCCCAGACTGGAGTAAGGAATTCCATGTGCATGTTTATGCTTCATATATTGCATTAGGAGAAGTGTTATCACAACTAGGAGTAAGATATATTGACCATCCATTAGCCTTTTCCAGAATGAATCTCTCCACAGCTGAGATAAATTACACTACCATTGAGAGAGAAGGTTTAGCCATGGTGTATGCGCTACAGAAGTTTCGACACTACTTGTTGGGAGGACATTTTAATATGTTCACTGATCACTCTACGTTGAAATACTTGGTCAACAAGCCAGTGTTAGGGGGAATATTATGCAAGTGGCTACTGTTATTCCAGGAATATGATTTTGAGATTGTGGTCAAGCTAGGGAGAATGAACAAGGGACTTGACCACTTGTCTAGGTTAGAACATGGAGAGGAACCTACCAGTCTGGAGGATACACTACCAGATGCACAATTGTTGGCCATCAAAAAGGTTGATGATCACTTCATTGAGATAGTCTGGTTCCTATCAACAAGAATGGAACCCCCCAAATATACAGTCACTAAGAAGAAACAATTGGTAGTCCATGCTGCAGATTTTTCACTTCTAGTTGGACAACTATATAAGATGGGACCTAATGATATCTTGAGGAGATGTGTTATGGAGGAAGAAATAACACTAATTTTGGTAGAGGAAAATGAAGGCATCACTTGAGGACATTATGCAGGAAAAGAAAAAATGCAGAAAGTTCTTAGAGTTGGCCTCTGGTGGCCCACTTTACACAAAGATGCTAAGGAATAATACAGATCCTGCAATGTATTCCAAAGATTTGGGAAACCTTCTAGAAGAGATGAGATTCCTTTAGCACCACAACTAAACTTACAAGCATTTGAGAAATGGGCAATTGATTTTGTGGGACCTATCAACCCAACAAGAAAGTGCACAGGAGCTCAATACATCATCACTGCCATAGAGTATTTGACCAGATGGGCAGAAGAAAGAGAGGTTAAGGACTGTAGTGAAACTATAGCTGCGCGGTTCATATTTGATGATATCATAACCCGATTTGGATGCTCGAAGATCCTTATGAGCGATCAAGGTACACATTTTATTAATAAGACCATTGAAGACCTGACTTAGGAATTTACAGTCCACCATCAGAAGAGCACTCCATACCACCCACAAGCGAATGGTACAATCAAATATTTCAATAATATCTTGGAGATAACGTTGATGAAGATTTGCAGTGTAAACATGGATGATTGGGATTTGAGAGTACCAATAGTGTTATGGGCTTTTAGAACCACTTGCAAGAAGCTGACAATGTAGACTCCCTTTAAGTTGGTTTATGGTCTAGAAGTAGTGGTACCTATGGAATACTTGGTTCCTAGCTTAATAATTGCAAAATTCACAAATATGGATGACATCGGTGCTCTTAAAAATAAGCTTGCGTAGTTGGTGGAACTAGAGGACGACAGGTTTATTGTATGATTTCATCAGCAGGTACATAAGGCATAAGAGAAGGCTTACCATGACAAACATATCAAGAAGAAATCATTTAAGCAAGGAGACATTGTATTGGTATATGACATCAAGTTCATGAAACATCCAGGGAAGTTTAGGACACATTGGCTGGGGCCATATGAGGTTTCTTATGTTACAGAAGGTGGAGCTCCACACTTAAAGACTTTGAATGGAGAATGGAAAGAAGGTTTGGTAAATGGGAGCTGGTTGAAATTGTACTATGACAACCAAATGCCTCTCATCTCTCAGTAAAATCATAAGAAGAAGGTTCTATGTACCAGGAGCAGTTGAAACTAGGTAGTAGACACAAAAAAGACAGTCTGCACAAGGAAGGGAGGGACCAAGTAGAGAGCACAGGCTACTCCATGCAGTCTGAAGTCAAAGTGAAACAAAAGGTTTAGTCTCGTAGTGCCTTGGGATGAGTCAGATGTGAGTGTTTGGGGCTTGTTGGCACTTGGTTATGGAAGAAGGTGAATATTAAAGAAGAAAGGTGAAGTACGAATTGTGTGAAAATCACATTGACTGAGAATGGGTCGAAGTGATCAAAGAAGTAGAAAAGAAGGAGTGAAGGAAAAATGAGTCGTTGGATGAGAAGATTGGGGAGTACAAATCAAAAAGGAAGAGGGATCATGGAAAACTCAGCGAGCAGAAAACGCCACCAACAGATGCTTTGGAGCACCTCATGGGAAAGAAGGAAAGACATGTTGGCGAAGCCCTGAAAATGAGGGTCAAGTTGACCTAGGGTTTAGACACCTAGGGTTTTGGCAGTTAGGGTTTTTACACTTAGACTTTGATCTAAGGTTGTCTAAGAGGCATTGTAATGTATAAATAAAGGTCTAGGAGAATCAATAGGGTTGGTCAATAATTGGTTCGTCATTGTGGGTTAAGAGAGTGATTATTGTTGATCACATGAGATAAACATTGTGTTGTGAGAATACTTTTGTATTGTAATACCTTTAGTTGGGTGAGAAGATCAACCTTGCAGCTAGGTGCGCAAGGAGGGGAGAGAAGAAGAGAAGGAGAGAGAGATATGAAAGATAAGTTTGTAGATAGAATTGTATGTTTTCATCTAATATATCAAGAAACATAGTTCTGTGGATGTAGCCCTAGGGAGAGGGTGAACCATGTATATCTTGTTGTTATGTGTGATCGATGCTATGTTATTTGTCCTCTATTATATTGTTGATGAATTGTTGTGATAGATCTGATATATAACTTGTGAAGTAGGTTTAAGTAAGATAAACGATAGATATATCTTTGTGTGTTGTTGCCTTGGTTCCACTTTGCATTTCCTCTGGTTGTAGACACATATGTTCTGCAACCCCCTATTGCTACTTCGGGTGAGACTGTATCTGATCTATAGGTGTTTCCGAAAGGGCCAGTAGTTAGGGCTTGTTGGTGCACTATTAGAGTTGAACCCTGGGTCTGCCCCTGCCCCCAACATTGTTCAACAACTAACTTTTCTCCCATTTGAATTGGCACTTTAATAGGGTTTAAATATTGCATGTTGAAATGATTAAAGAGTGTTTCAATATACTTCTTTTGGTTCAACCAAATCTCTCTCACTAGATGATCTCTCTAGAAATCCATTCCTAAAATGAAGTTCATTGCACCAAGATCCTTCATGTCGAACTTGGAGGATACTTTATTATTCACCTCCTTTATTGTGTCCATGTCATTTCCAACTAGCAACATGTCATCAACATACAATGCTACACATATGAAACACCCACCTTATTCCTTGGAATATACATAGTGATAAGCCTTACTTCTCACAAATCCTAAACTGAAGATATATGATATATGTGTCAAAATTTTGCTACCACGTCCTTGGTTATTGCTTTAGATCATAAAGGGATCTTCTCAACTTGCACAATAGCTCTTTATTTTCCTTTACTGCAAATCCTTTAGGATTTTTCATGTAGATTTATTTTTCCAGGTCCCCATGTAGGAACGTTTTCTTCACATCCATTTTATCTATATTGAGATCAAATGCTGCAACTAGAGACATTAGTACTCTAATGGAAGTTAATTTTACAAAAGGGAAACAAAATCATCAAAGTTGACTCCATCGACTTGGGAATATTATTTTTCTACCATTTGAGATATGAATTTATTGACTTGATCTGCTACGTTCATGTTTTTTCTTAAAAACCTAATTTCTAACAATGGGTTTTCTTCCATTAGTTAATTTACCAAATCCCACATCTCATTCTTATGCAAGGATTCTATCTCTTTGACCATGGCTCCTTCCAACATTTACCCTTTGTCAACTGAAATTCCTTCCTGAATGACTTGGGTTCCTTGCTAGTGGAAGTTAACACAAATGTAGAATGGAAATCAGGTGGACTATACCTTTCAACTAGTTTTCTTACTCATTCATACTTCCTTACAACTGGGGTCAGATTTTTGATCTTAAATGATATTTTAAAGACTTGGTTAAGTTTTAAAGCATGATTTCATTAACCAATTAGGAATTGATGAAAGAAGAATAAATTAATGATATGTCATAGAATCCATAATAAGAAATGAAGATCAGAATGTAAGCACAAATATCAGCAAACCATAAAAAAAAGGTTGTTAATGGAGTTCGACAAGATTGCCTATGTCTCCGGGCCTTTGTCTCAATGGGTGAGGATTTCTTATTTCTCTTCAATGATTCAAAAGTACATCAGAAAAGTTTCAAATGGATTATAAATTGGTATGGTTGTGTTCTTCTCGACCTGAAGAATAAAAAACAATTGACAAAAATGAAAACGGTTGAGTGTAGCTCCAGAATTGACCCGCAAAGTTCCCCTCCGCAATGGCTTCCCTGCATAAAAATGGCTTTGGATTTCAAATTCCTCAACATTTCTCCTATTATGAACCTCCTTAATTCTGCTAAGAACCCTTGTTTTATATATATTTGAAGTGGCCATTCTTTACGATAAAAATTGCAACGAGGATTTCGCCTGCAAAGTGTTGCTAAAGCCTATTATTTATAAGCTAATGATATATATAATACTAATAGGTGGAGCTCCCCTTGTAGATTGGAGGATCAAGTTAGGTTCTTATTCGATATTTATGTTGTTTTTCGACACTTCTTACATGGTTCTACATGATTTATGATGAGATTTTAGTTTTATTTGCGACATAATGGTAGATGGATAATGCATGCTATGAGTGGCTTTCATTACTCTAAGCTCTAAATTTTATGAATGAATGGATTATATTCATGGTTCTGGAATTTGTATTTAAGCCATGAGTCTTCACATGTTGTACCTACAAAAGACACATGTTAGCTATAAAAATAAATAAGAAAAATAGAAAAGAGACCTATGAAAAAGTATAAGGAGAAGAAACTAAACTATGCTATACTATGCTACACTATATGCATTTGAGATTTAAAAGGGTTGATGTTAGTGGCTACACGATGTTATTGAGTTATATGAGGGCACATTTGATAGACATTATAGTATGGTTTTGGATTAATGGCTAGTATGGATCGGGTGGCACACTTGGCAAGTAATGGATGTTAGTTTCGATGCATGGATTAATTGATGGTTGGCTGGAGTGTACCAAGTAATTGAATCATTAGAGGATGGAAGCGACGTGCATTTATTGCACATAACTCCATACCTCTCTCACTGGCCTTCACCCTACCTTGGATATTGTTCAATTTTTTTCATTGTGGTTAGACTCTGATATCCAGGGGAGGAAGGAATTGCTCAACCAAGATCGCATTTTTAAGGCTTTTTGGTTACAGGTATGTCTTTTTCGCCATCCATGAAATTTCTCTAGTTATGAAATACACATTGGATTGGTGATGTATTGGTAGTGATTTTATTTAGGCTGGAAACTATGCAAACTCGTGATATTTCTCTGGAATGGTTGTTTGTGTGTTATTCCTTGTAAATGGAAAAATTGTATGGTTGAAGCCATGAATCCATTGATTATTCTATGTGGTGGAAGCCATGAAGGATCTCTATTGTCTTTATAGGTTTTATTGGAGGTTTCATTCCATCTAGATTTGTTGGTCGTCTCCTCACATTCCTTGTAACCATACCTAGTCGTATTTGTTTTTATGGGGTTGCTATGTAATTTTTGAACCACCTTGGGTCACTGCATATCGTTTCCACCTCATCGTGGGTTCATTTTATGTTATTGGTCTCTACACAGTTGGTTATGGTGGATATTATTCCAAGAGGTTTTCTTAGGGTTGGTTTTTATTACCCGATCTATGCATTTATATCAACATTGTTTAGTTTTTTGGGGAACACCACGAGGGTTATGCCCTATGTGTTCTCGGTGTTATTACTGGCTAGTAAGAAGCCTCTGCTCCTATATTCATAATCTCTCCTACCTAGTGTGAACTTTCACCCTATCTTGCAAGCTATTGGTTACGTGGCCTGTGTGACCACCGTGTTTTCTCAAGGGGTTATCACCTATTGTTGGTATGGTCGACTCCAATCTCCCTTTGTTAGTTCCATCGAGCGAACCCTTGATTATTCCGAGCCTGATTGTGATAAATTGAGCTAGTTATATCATGTCGGATATATTGTTTATTATTATGAGTTGGTGGAGTAGCGTCGGCAGTGGTTTATTATTGAATCGTCTCGGTTAATAACATTGACAATGGTTTTTATTATTGGTATATAGTCACTGCATTCTTTATTATGACAGTTGAATTGATAGCTCGACATGGTTAAATTAGTTGATTTAAGAAATGGAATTGGGCATCTAGTCATTGCCTCCTTTTGTTGGATTGTAACTCAACATTATTTTTTGGTTTGATTAAGTTAGAATGACGATTCTTGCGTTATGATTTGGTCTATGTGTTTCCTACAACATGGTATAAGTTTAAATGATGGTTGTTATTACTCTGTGTTTAAATTGCCTAATCGGGATCATTGCAGTTTAAAGAATTGATAGTTGTGACTTGAATGTCTGTTGTGTATGTTTATGGATATCATGCATCGTATCGTTTGATTGCACCATCAGAGATGGGCATGAGTTCTATAATAGTATGGTTTCATTGCAATTTAATTATTAAATTGATTAGAGGAATGGAATTGGGCACGATTTTAAAAGAACTTGTGTCTATGTTTGATTTAAGGAAGTAATTTATGGAGAGTGTTTGATGTTTTTGATGTTGAACATAGTTTAAACAAATGACTATGTGTTCATTGGAATTGTTTTAAATATTAGATGGAAGAAGTGAGAGGAAACATAATTCTTATATAGGGACTGTGTTAATTAAAAGTATTAAGGATTGAAATGTGAACATTGAGCAAGTTTAACACACAACAATGGTCAAATTATACACATAAATTGTTAAATTGATCACAATAATTATTTGGTTAGTGTTGGATCATTTGCATTAAATACATAATTGTTTTATGGATTGCTTAATTGATTTTATGAAAAGTATCTGCTCTTTTCCCCTACCATTATTTCACTTTTCGCTAATTAAAATCCCCTCACCTTCCCATATTCATTACCCACGTCTTGTTCCTAAAATTTAATTATAGTTAAGAGGAATTCTATATTATGACAGTTTAAGATCACATGGATGGATTACAGTGATATGTTCTTTGGTTTACATTACAGTTGATTGTTTGTTGTATATGAGAAGTAACCATGATCTCTTCCCCCTCATTTTAACATTTTCTCTCAATACAACCACTCCCATATGCCATAACCTTGTTCACCCCCTTCTCATTGAAAACAGTTAAATTTTTTTTATGGATTGGATTGCATGAGTCTGATATGTTCTTGAGCCAAAATTTATTTCATATTTTAAAAGACATTGTCATGTATGGTTGTTAAAGAAACTATTTGTTAATCAATTATGCATACAGGAATGAGCTTTTTTAGCTGAGGTAGCCATGGAAGAGGTAACCGAGGAAGAGTTAATTGGAATAGGGACCATGGAAGGCCAAGATTGTCCATACACTTTGATGCTAACTCACAAGAGTTAGGCCAACTATTTCAAACTAGTATTTTTAATTGGATTGGGAAAGGAGTGGCTCAAACTAAGTCTGACAGGCCTCCCTTCCAAGCCCCACGGGTCCTTGGTATCCTCGTGCCCCCTCATGTCTCATTGTAACCTAAAGTTTTTGAAAATTATGGATGGCAAGAGATTGTCCATCCTACAGTCTCCCAACATCGTGGCTAACCCAATTTGTCTATGCCTGCTCCCCCACCTATCAATCAAATTGTCCAAGTTTCCCCTTTCCACTCACTAGTTAAGTCTTCCCATGCAAGTAAAAGGTTGAAAACCGAGGCCCACCATGCCCCTGACAAAGAAAAAGCCATTGATTCCCCTTCCTCACTCTCCAATGACTCTGATAAATATGTGTCCTCCCTCATTCATTTAAGGGATGATTTCTCTCATGTGATCAACAAGATTAGGCCTAAAGGCTCCACAGAAACTCAGGAAAATTCAGAGAGATCAAAAGGTGACAACAACAACAAGGGAAAGATTGCATCTGAGAGTGGGAAATATGGATTTTTAGTTTTTATTTATTTATTAAATTTTGAGAACAATTGACTTCTGAAATTTTGGACAGCATATTATTTTTGGATGTATGAGTAATATATTTTGGAAATAATTTCAAATATCATTGAGATAAATTGTTGAATATGGATTTGATGATGGGAGTCACATGAAGGGATGTTTTTCTTAATCAACTAGTTTTGTTATGATTGTTAAAAGCTAAAGGAAGTCACAAGGGGTCCCACCTACTAATTATTATTTATTTAAAAACCCTTATTATGATTTATTGTTTTTCCCCCTCACTAAAAATTTGGTTGAGTTTTAGTTAACTTAACTAATGAAGTAGTTGAACTAATTCAACCAATTCTAATTTGCTTAAAGGAAAAAGGAAAGGGAGGAATAACAGGGGAATAGAAGGAGAAGCATACTAAGGTTTGAACTTTGAGTTTTTGTTGAGATAATTCAGTTTTCATTCATTCCTTAATTCATTAGAAGCCTAACTATTTTTTATGATAGGAGGGTCCTATTGTAGACAACAAGATTCAGGGATGAATTACATCATTCAAACACTTGTTTTTCATAGGTGTTGGTCTATCTTCGATAGTCTATGTAGACTTTTTTGTCTGTGAATTAGTTTTCATGATTGAAAAAGGCTATTGTGTAGAGTCTACTCAGCAGCAATCTGTGGCAAGCTGATCCAAATTTTTAAGTTCAGTTTTTATTTTCTGTCAGAAGTCCTTTTGTATGTTTCATCGGGGATGTCTAAGTTTGACTTTGGTCCAAAATTTCTTCAGGAAGTTTTGTAGAAAGATTTATTCTTTGATGAATTGGAATGAAATAAAGGATTTCTTTATGTCTCATCTGTTTTGATTATTGACTTGATGTCTTTACTACTATCTCTATATTTATTTCACCATCTGATATATTAAAAAAATTACATAAATAAGGATTTTTTCAGCAAGCTTTTGTTTATAAAAAAAAACAGCCTAAGAACTTGTAAACAATACTCGTGAATTAGGATAGAAATTTTGATGGCTATGAACATAGGGTGATATTCCTGTCTATCTTTCTTTAACCAACAAGGATCTGAAAATGTTTGAATAAGATCATTTCATATCTTTTCCTCAACATTTATTTCTTGACCATACTGGGGAGATATTCAATATCTCTTTGGTTAATTTTATGATTGATTAGCATCGATACATCTATTTTTATGATATTGTTTATTTGATTGTTTTATTTCTTAATGACTGTATCTATTGCAAGGAAACCCAATATTGAGCCCCGTCTTGAAGACCATACCAACATTGCTTTGAATTTGTTCAACACCATTTTAGACATTGCCAATACTCGTGATTAGCTTAATAATTCAAGGGAAACAATTAAACGAGATATTAGTGCCCAATAACATTGGGAATCTAGATGAAGACAACCAATAAATCAGTAGTAACTTTCTCGTTCCTTCAATTTTGGCCTTACTTTCATGTCCTTAGACTCTCGTGTTTCTAGAAGAAGAAGAGGCTTATCACCTAATATTAATCCTATCGTTGAAATAGGAAGAAGGAATATTATGTTATCAACCCAACAAAGTTATCTAAGGAGAACTTTGTCTTATTCATCTAGTTCGTCTTTCTTTCCCTCACCTATCATCCACAAGATGGCACCTAGTGGTGGCTCTGGTGGAACTAGAAGTGCTTCCTCCTCTCAGTATTCAACTTCGTCAGTGATTGGTATCTTATATAGTCACCATATCCCTGTCCAATCTACCACAAATCCCACCAAAGACATTAAAAAGTATGGGATTTTTCAGTTTGAAGAAGATGACACAACCACACAGTGGCATGTGTCATCTCCTCTTAACCTAGCACCTGCTACGCATCCACTTCCTAAATTCAAAGAGAATATCCCTAGGTTTTCAGGGAATAACACTGTCACTACAAATGAACACCTGGTGGAATTTTCTAATGCTTGTCACAATATAGGAGCCAATGACAATGATACTTGCATGCACTTATTTGTTAATTCATTGGAAGGAAAGGCTACAACTGATTTTTTTGACCTTACTCCTAAGATTTTGTCTACCTGGGAGGAGTTATTTTATTGGTTCAGGTCCACCTATGGTAAATATAAAATCCCAGCTGAGCAGTTACGGGAGTACAATAACATCGCCTATAACGATGGTGAAACCATCAAATCCTTCAATTCACATTTCACTAAGCTATACAATCAAATCCATGAACTCATTCAACCTCAGAACCAAGCTGATTTCATGCATTACTACAATGCATTACCTTCCCCCTATCATCATATTCTTGAGGAAAAATCCATTGATAACCTTGGTTTCACTCTGCATACTTGTTTAGAGTATGAAGAACAACTTGAAAGAAGAGGTCTTCCTCAAGGAGAATCGGTTAAACAAACATACTTTTCCTCCCTCTTACAAATAGTACAAGATATGAATAATCGTATGATAACATATGAGAAAAAAGGAAATGTCTCCCCTCTCACCCCTGGAGCTTCATCCTCTTCTGCACCCCCCTTTAGAAATCCAATTGAAAATAATTTTCATCCCAAATCTATCTTGCCTCGAATTTGGTGTAACTTTTGTGAGGAACATCATGAGGAAGCTACATGTGAGGTAAGGAAGAGTGCTAGATATAATATCTTTGGTAAAAGACTAGAAACTACCATCGCTATCCTAGATTTTGCAGAGCCAAAAGATGTCATGATCATTAATACTAGGAACAAATCCTATGCTTCCAAAGGAAAATATGATCCTCCCTGCAATTCTTCTATCCTGAGTTCATCCTCACCAGCTACTACTATTCAGGTTCCTAAAGTTCCTGACAGTCAAGGAATTACCTCCCCTCTTCCAAATACAATATCCTAAATCAATTGGACAACATCAACATATATGCCACCCTCCTAGACATGGTTGTAGTCCCTGAACAATAGAGGCAGCTAAAACAATTAATGGAATGTAACGATTTCATTGTATCCAACCTCTATGAAGAGGTGAATGAAGAGGATTCATCTGTAAATAAAGTAGGTGTACATAACTTTAGATACCCTATAAAAAAATCCCCCTTTTTATATTTCTATAAAAATTATGGACAAGATCACTCATTGTTGCCTCATTGATGGTGGTTCGGTCCCAAGTGTGATGTTGAAGATTATTATGGAAGAGCTGGGCTTGTATTGTACAAATGAAAATACCGGGAGCATGCTCTCTTATAATAGTCCGCAACAAAGAACCATAGGCAAGATTAAATATGTGACCTTAGTTTTTTGCGCACACCCTGAAATAAAAACAACCCTTAGCATTCAAGTAATCGACTTGCCAGTAAGAAATTACTGAATCATCTTGGGAAGAGATTAGTAAGCTTTGATAGGTGGATACCTCTCACTCAACGGGACACAATTATTCGTTCCTCGGAATGGAAAAACCATTATAGTCGTTAGAGAGGGGAGGATTTCACCTTACATAGAAATTGTTCCATAACCTAATGTAAACTATGTCGAAGAGGACCTAGGGTTGTATTCCATCTTTGCTGAGGAGGATAACATTTCCTTGGAACAAATTGATCGGGATGATGGTATGTGGCACATGCACTTTGATGGTTCATTCTCTAATGAAGGTAATGGACCTAGCATAATACTATACTCTCTTGTTAGGAATATTCATAATTTTTCTTACACGTTGGAGTTTCCTTTCAAAAACGATGTCACCGAATTAAAAGATTTATTATTAGGCATTGAAAATGCCTATAATATTGGATGTGGTCACCTTTCAGTTTTTGGAGATTCTGACCTTGTTGTGAACCTTTTATGTAATATATACTCTCCTATAAACAAGTTTATGAAACGATATACCCAAATTGTTTGGGCACTTATCTCAAAACTATTATCTTTCAACATCACTCACATTAAGAGGGAATTGAACTCAATGGTTGATCAATTAGCTATTTTTGCAGCCTCTCCTAATCGGAAACTTCCACCACATAGACCTGATTATACTTTTCAATCTCTATATCATCCACATATCCCTCAAAATATAGAATCTTGGTAAGTCTTCCCTAGCGATGAGAACATCTGTGATTTCATTCAAAATGAACCCTATAATCCCAAGGAAATCATATCCATAGAAGATAAAAATATTCCTAAAGGCTTGACTCCTCTAGAGAGTTAGTTTTCATCAAGTAATGTAGGCAATAAAAATAAACAAAAAGAAGAGGAGTCGAAAAGGAAGGTGGGTGAAACCATCTAATTGAACATTGGGACGCCCGGGTCTCCAAGGAATGTTAAAATAGGTGCCCAATGTTCTGATGGAAGGGAAATGAGGTTTGCCAAGCTGCTTGGTGAATTTCAAGATGCTTTTTCTTGGTCTTATGAGGATCTTAGTGGTTTTGATCTTGGTCTTATACCGCATGCCGTCCCCATCAATTAAGGCATAGAACCAAGTAGGAAGAAACAAAGACCTGTCAACCCTGCATTGGAAGCAACTATTCAAAGGGAGTTGGAAAATTTCTTGAAGGATGGAATCACCTTTCCGGTCAAGTAAATTGAATGTGTTTCCAAATTGGTTCATGTTATGCAGGTCACTGATAATATTATCTTCTACATTAATTTCTTCATATTCAATCAGGTTATTATGAAAAATCCCTTCCCTCTCCCTAATATGGAAATGATTCTACAACAAGTTGTAAGGTCACAGATGTGGCCCTTACTTGACAGTTTTTTGGGTTACAATCAAATCAAGGTAAAAAGGGAAGATGCATACAAAACCACCCTTATTAAAGGATCTAGGAAAATAAATTTCAACGATTTGATTAGTAAGCTTATCCATGTTTACCTTGATGATCTAATCGTATACTCTAAAGGACTATCAATTGTCTCAAAGTTTCAAAAACTACGGCAGGATCATTGTTGGCACAGGGGCACACCGAGGGTTCAACTCTAACAATGCACCAACAAACCCTAACTACTAGCCCTTTCGGCACCACCTGCGAAGCAGATGGAGTCTCACCCAAAGTAGTAATAGGGGGATTGTAGGACACAAGTGTCTACAACCAAAGGAAGTGCAAGATGATTCTAGAATAACAACACAAGATAACCTAGATATTCTTAACAATATTATTCTTAACTTCACAAAGTTAGTTATATCTCTTATCTTCAATAGGGAAAATCATAATGCAATCACAGTATAAAAGATAGCAAATAACACAGCATCAACCATATAGAACAACAAGATTTTACGTGGTTCACCCATTCCCTAGGGATACGTCCACATAACTATGTTTATTGATAAAGTATATGAAAATGCATAGTTCTTTATTCTTACTCAGCTGCAAATCCTTCTCTCTCTCCTCTTTATCTCCCAACCCTATGCATCCAGTCGCAGA
>ML831004.1:76777-87332 GCA_009831015.1 Picea engelmannii | reverse complement strand
TCAGGGTCCTCGAACCCCATTCCATGAAAATCAAGAATTCTCAACGTATGATCTATCCCTTCCATTTCACTAGGTGTTATGCTTAACCTTGGTGATGTTGATTGACTTTGGTTTTCTATGCTTCTCCCACTAGTTTGACTATTTATCTCACTTCCTCCACTTCTTACAATTACTCTTGAACAACACTTAGTTCCTGCTTCAATTCATGACACACACGGAGTCATGGTTTCGACACAGATTATGATCTGAGATGGACTTCCTTCTTCTATTGGATAGTACCAATGATATATTTATTTCATTTTCCTTTCTCCATATGGTGTGATATGAAGTATTGTGCAAGGGTTACTTTCATCGAATTATCTATGTTGCTCTTCTTTCCCAGCCATGGTCTCTTTCCTACTATATCTAAACCTTTTTCCACAGCACAATACTCCAATCTCTCCATCTGAGTCAGTATCCTCTTCTCTTGACATCTTCAGTCCATCTGATCCTTACTCATTCTTCCCACTCTCAGACCCTCCTCTGGTCATCCCCCAGTCCCCCTATCTACACGAAGGCACCTAGTTGTGAGACTCCATCTTTATGAAATATTTATCACACAGTAACGTCTTTATTCAATAGATAATAAGCTCAAACATCTTCCACATAGACCCTTGAAACATTCCCTCTCTACGACAGTATAATACTAGGTACAATCTATGACGAACTTTGTTACATAACCCCCCAATATACTATTCAACCAGAAATCAACCATGCGAGAAACCTTATTACTTACTGTATTTAGTTGTATGATCAGATCAAGAATCCAGTTTCTTAGAGCTTCAGTTCTATACCTCCCAACATTCTCCACTAGACTTTTTAACCATTCAGTCAAAATAATCAGAAATTCACCAAAGAAAATTTCATGCAGATCTATGAAAACATACCTTTGTTGTTGATCCTAGGGTTTATGTTATGTTCTCTGGAAATGTATCATTGCTTCCTTTTGATCCATTCTTCAATTTCTTCCCTATTCATCCTCCAAAACATTCCCCTCAATTATAGTTCCCAGTCCTAACAACAAAACCTTTTGTTGGAACACATCGGGCAGACCCGGGGTTAATCATCTATATACCAACAAAACACTTAGACACCATCCCTGTCAGCATCACCTGCAGAGAAAGTGAAGTCTCACTCAAGGCATCTAGATGGGCTACAAGAACCAAGGTTCTGTAGTGATGAGTGGAAGTGAGGCCTTTTTCATGCTCTTGCTACCATTCACTCATGCACATAGTTTTGTTTACTTAACATTTACATTAACATTAAACATAGTCTATGTGTGGCATTATAACACCATATATTAGTAACACATTCATCATTGTAGTTAAGCATTACCATCATTTCTCAATAACATTAAGAAATACAACATGCAAACACATCACTACACACAAAATTAACGTGGTTCACCCAACATGGGCTACGCCCACAACAATTGGCTTCTATTATTATTCATTGATGATTCTCTTCCAACTAGGCACTGTGCTACAAAATATGCAACAATAACACTACCAAAACTTGCCTAGCCATTCTACTATAGTGTGAGTTCACTCCTTAGTCATACCTCGAACTTCTTCCTTCGCTCGACTCCTTTTCCTAAAAATCACTAGGAACTTCTCATATGTCAAACCCTCTTTTACCCAAAAACCATTTACATATTTATACATAAACATAGGGTTAATCCCAATACAAAAGTGAAAAAGATGTCCGCAAAATCCCAACAGTTTATAATCGTTTTCCTCCTTTTGCGTGCTACTCAATTGTGCATCCTTCTATAGTGCTCTTTGACTTCTTGAAGTCCACTCCCATCATGCACTCTAATCCATCCTCTAACTTCCTTTTACTCTTTTACTTCTTCTGGTGCAGATCCCAAAAACGTATCCAAAATGCCTCTCCAACAATTATCATAACCTTTTTTTGTCAGTGTTCATAGTCATTCCCATGCTATAGTAGAAGTCTTTGAGGGTTATTGGTTTCTTACCTAGGTCGTAGAAATGCTTCGCCATAAGAACAATCTCATCAACATAAATAAGGAGGATGATGACTATAATAGTGAGTGTCGGCCCAACACAACCTACATCCTCCAAACAATCTTCTAACTTATCAATATAGATGTCGAAAAGGATAAGGGATAGGGAACATTCTTGCTTGACTAGTATATTATAGCTAATTTCTTTTGACCAACCCTCAATGTTACCAAACTTGGTAATAACTTTCTCATATATTATGTATCTATGTGTTATAGTTTTAAAATTGATTGGATAAGGAAACTAAATATATAAAGAGAGAATTATTTCTTTTCTACTCCACACGATGTGGGTGTTGGTTGGATGACTTGGCAGGTTGACTAAGTGAAAATGTGTGCACATTTTGGAAAGTTGACTTAGACACATCGTGTGGAGTAGAACAGTTGGCTAACCCATACACCAGATTCCATGGTCCACACATTGAAGAGCCACCACATATATATAAGAGTGAGGGTAAGAGTCAAGGCAAGGATAAAAGAATCAAGAGAACAAGGTATTCGATGAACTAGTTAGGGAGTTGAGCGTTGAGGAAAGAGTGTGATGCACCATAGAGATGAAGAAGCTCGGTAAAGTCTTCACTTCTGAGGCACAGATACGAGAATTGGAGAAAAACGACGTATCCACTGACGTGCTCGAATAGTAGGTGTGGTTTGGTGCAATGGAAGTCTGCAATGAAGAGATCTGACCATGGGTTGAAGTTGTATCATGACAGGTGCATGCAAAGCGTTGTATGTATTTGTCTAGCCGCGTGATCAATTGCAAACCTTTCCGGTTATGGCATGATCTACATGCTCGACACACTTGTTGTCTTTTCTATATTGTAACTTCTACTTTGCGTGTTAGCTTGGTTTGACGTCGCTCGAATTTTACATTGTGCGTACTTGTCACTTGTGAATTATTTTAAGTGTTGAATGCTATCATTTTTAATTGATAAATATTCTAAGTGTTAGGCATAGTCTGAGTTGAGTAGACGTGGACCAGCTGTGCCACCGATTCGATTATTCATGGTGATCCACAATGTTGAGAATGGTGGATAGCTACGATCCACCTGAGTTCTATAGTGACGTGATAGTTGGTATCAGAGCACATTTCTAAGAAAAAATCGGTCAGTTGTGTGAATAGCTCAGGTTTCCTAGCAATCTCTATTATGACAAACAAAAGAGGGGTGGAATGCGACTTGGCATATTTGAAGTTGTGCAAGTGCCATTCATTCCACACAAAGTCAAGACTACAAACAAATGATAGTAGTAGACCATAGAAGGTTACACAAAGTGCAAGGGAAGTTGGGATAGGTTTTCATTCTCAACATGAGATGAAGATAGTGAGATATGCCTTTGAGATGAGATAAGCTAGACAGGGGCACACGAAGTCTGGAGAAAGGTTTGAACATAGTTCAGTATGTTTTGTTGTGGAGACTATTGTTGTTCGGTCGATGTGACACATGATGCATGGTAGGGTATTTCAGGCATAACAAGGATTGACTCCTTGGACGGTCAAGGTAAAAACATGCACTGGAGTTAGGTTTCATTGAAGTGATTATCATTGGTACAGCAATTCAAGCGATTGTCGACACATGTGTTTTTCAAAATTTTCTGCAGAACGAGTTGGCGAAAGAGCCTGGGCTCAAGATCACGAAAAGTAAGGAATAAGTGAAAGTGGTGAATTCTAAGGAAAGAATGATAGCATGAGTTTTATCATCGATTCATGTGCGGTTGGATGATTGGAAAGGATGTGAAACCTTTAAGACTTTTCCAATGGATGACTTTGAAGTCATTTTCGAACAAGAATTCCTCATAAGTAACAAAGTTGTTCCAGTGCCATGTCTATAAAAGATGGTTATAGTGGGTGAATGAAAGAAGTGGGTTGTGTGAACAACTGCAAAAAATCCTAATGGAGGAGTGCATATTTTTTCTGCGTTGAGCATGAAGAGAGAAACATGGCGCTCCAGATTTATGCGAGAGTCATTAGGGAAGTTGCAGAAGATGGAGTGAGGACTACTATTCCACCAAAACTTGCCAAACTGTTGGATAACTTTGTAGAAATGATTGTATATGGTTTTCCTAACGTGCTCCCACCAACGTGAACTATTGACAAATGTATAGAGTTGGAGTTGGGGTTGCAACCAACAATGAGAGCTCCTTACCAATTATATGGGCCGGAGTTGAAAGAAGTTAAGCAAAATTGATGGAGTTGATTGACATAGATTTTATTCGACCTTCTTGGTCCCCTTATGGTTCCCTAGTCCTCTTTAAAAATAAGGACACGTTAGAGCTAAGGATGTGCCTAGACTACAGAGCATTGAGCAAGCAAACTTTCAAGAAAAAATATAGTGGATCATGGTGAGACCGTATGGAATATATGAGTTCCTAGTGATTCCATTCGGTGTTTACAATTCCCCAACCACATTTTATACATTGATGATTGATGTTCTTAGGTCGTTTTTGGACAAATTTGTTGTGGTGTATTTGGATGATATCATAATGTATAGTGAGAGTATGGAGGAGCAAAAGAAACACTTGGAAGCATTATTTGAGGCATTGTGAAAGCATCGGTTGTACTTGAAGAAATCCAAGTGCATTTTTTGGAAGATTAAGATACCCTTCTTAGGCCATTTGTTTGTACAAGGAAGCATTATCATGGACCCTGCAAAGGTCGCCACGATTGAATATTGGGAGGACACACGCTCTATGAATGATGTGACAATATTACTTGGAATAAAATCCTACTATCGGATATTTGTAGAAGGCTACTCCAATATTCCCTTTACCGTGGGTGGAGTTTAGTCCCAGCTCGGGGGTGACCCACTGGTGATAGCTTGGAGCAGCGTGGTCTAAGGCTGGAAGGTTCGTGGAAGGTCTGCGCATAGTTGGTGGTCTTCTCATAAAAAGATAAGTACCATTTCTATGTTAAATTGTATGTTGTGTATCCTGTATATGTGTTTATATTTATAAGAATGACATGTGTTGCTTCATGTATGTTTTACTGTGATTTCCGCATTTAATTTGTGGATTAGTAGAATTCATATTAGTTGTTTAAATTTATATGTATGATGTTCTGCAAAAGAGCTCTGTATGCCATAGCCCAACAGGTCTATGCCAGGGTATGGTAGTTTGATTATCAGAACAGATTGAGAAGTTTTGTTTTGTATAAAGTTTTAAGTGGCATGACCTAGCCTAGGTGGTTGGGGTGTTACAAATTGGTATTAGGAACTTGAACATAGTATTTTGGTTTTGAGGTGGCGTTGTCCCAGCTTAGCATCCTAGGGATGCTACAAATTGGTATCAAAGCCCATGTTTTTTTTTGTCACTTGGTATTTTCTTTGGGTTGTATCAAAGAAACTCCAAGGTAACTATTTCAACTAGTTTTATATTGTATTCTGACCTATACAACCAGGGAGGGCTCTCTCAGATGTTTAATGACTGATAATAGCTCAACAGATTCATCAATAAACACACAAAGGTCAGATTCTAATATAATATAGGTTTGTTTTTATTTTACAGAAATGGTAGGACAAGCAAGAGATAAAGTACAATTGGGCAATGGAGTCAAATTGTAAAATACTATGAAGATTAACACAATTATGTATCCCTGAGGGAACAACGGAAAAATAAGCACACCTTTTCAGCAATAAACAATAATCAAATGAACGCAAGACGGAGATAAGAAAATACCAATACTAATGAGAGCATATAATAAGGATGAATTCTCAATTGTAACTTTAGAAAAAATAATATAAAGGTTGATTACAATGAACAAAGCACCTAACAAAGGGTGAATTCTGGACTTACAATCATTAAAACATGACACCATCATTAACCATATGAAAAGAACATCTATCAAGGATGAATTCCGATCATTTTATCTTAGCTATGCTTAGAATAAAAAACAAAAGTGAAATGAATTTGAATTGGGGAAAAACACACTGAAAGGAGACACCATGATAAATATCTACTATAAAAAACACTCTTACACTCTTTGCTTGTATTAAAATTCATGAGAAATTACAAAGTTTTCCAGCTACAAAAGGGACACCATGATAAGTATCTTCTATAAAAAAAAAAAACACTCTTACACTCTTTGCTTGTATTAAAATTCATGAGAAATTACAAAGTTTTCCAACTACAACGGAAGGCCACCCTCTAGTGATTTGAACCCCTTCATAGTCTTATTCAATAGTATATATAGAAAAAATTAACCAACTACAACCGAAGAGATCGAGATCTATCATCTTTTCTAAAAATAGTAAAGAATTAAAACATCATGACATATGTACCCTATCACCTACTTTCCTGGAAGTGGAAAACAACATCAAGACATGTGTAGGACTAATCCGTGGCTTTTAGGATTTTGTTTCAATTATAATTCTCTTTCCATTAGAAGAGTGGACAACACATATGGATGAGGATTTTCCTTCACTTGTTGGCCTTCACGGTGCCTTTGAAATCATATAGTCGATCAAACATTGGAGAATATGTCTTAAATAAGCTCCATTTAATGATGTCATGATGCGTTGAAGTTGACAAAATCCATTGACAGTTGGAGGAGACATGTGTGATATACCTGAAGTTGAATCAAGAACCTTTCTTTCCATTTCCATACCTTTCTGGATTCAATTCCTGCAAAGTTTGACACACTGGCCAGTTCATAGCATCCTTCAACATTTTCTGTCTGGCACTGCAAATCAAATTATGGATTTGGAAACAACCAAAGGCCATGAATGGTGCCATGCTTCCTTTCTCACAAGGCCTCGTCAAATTGCCTGTAATGTTTTCATTTTTAGCAATAAGCATCTCTTTAATCTGTACTTGTGAAACACCTTCAACCACTAGCCAGAAATGCCTACTATGCGTTCTCAAATCCCAGTACAATCGATCTAAGCCATATCTTCCTGAAAATTCTATGCATATACTGAATTTTGAGAGCTAGGTTTCTATGCTATAGATAGTTGAAGAAAACGAAACTCATGAATCACCTGCTTTCTCCAAGCAACACAACATCTTCTGATTCAATTTTCAAGCATACTTCTTTCTCTCTGCTGAGAAAACTATCTCTTTCATCCTGTAACAACTTCATCTTTCTCTGATATCATTCAACCTTAACTTAGAAATGTTGAAGTTGCTTATTAAATAAGTTATAGGGTCCTGCTGACAAAATATGTTTTCCATCCATTACAATTTCCTACATAAGTTCTGGCTGCATTAAAATTTTCATTTTTTCTTCATGTGCCTCTTGTATCTCTGACAACTTGATTGCTGCTAAAATATTGGCAGCCTCCCATAGTTGAGGTGCTCTTCTCATCTTATTATCAAAACCACAAGTTACCAACTATTTCCATGGAATTGAACATCATAACTATCTTCAGAATGTTTCTTTAAAACTTTGTAAGGTCTTGTTGAAAGAACCACATCAAACCAACACACTTTGCGCTCCTTTAATTTGTAGAATCTGTTGCAACCGTGGATGTTGAGGCCATTCCATCAGGAGAATTTTAACCCTATCCTGAAGCCTCAGAAGGGGTTCTACCATTAACACCATATCATATGTATTGGAGCCCTTGTAGATATTATAACTTGCATAGGGTGAGTGGGAAATATTTGGGTGCTCCAAAAACAAACACAACAAATGGCATGACAATATTTTCTTATCCAATCTTGCAGGTAAAGAATACCCAGAAGATCTTTATTTGCTTCTATTTAATCAAAAGAAATGTAGAACTCGCCTCTGCAACAACAAAACATTGTATTGTTCCAGATAGGTAGAACACAATAGCAAACTTGAGCCTGTAGAGTGCGGACAAAGACCTTCGGGTCCCTTGGAACAGTAAAATATCCTCCAACAATCGGTTGCACTAACAACTGTGATACAGAGGGCACAGTTAACAACAAGGAAGAATTCACAAGATACTCTAAAGCCTACAATAGCTTCGTAATGTTTCCAACAACCAAGGTGCATGCTCTAGCTTGTCATTTTCATTTTCCATTCCTCGCTACCATAGTAAATGACCCGTTACTTCTCATGATCACAAAATCATCAAGTATCGTTTCTATCTGAAGATCATCTGCAACTTGTAAAGAAGTAATAGCTCGTGATTTATTTCACGTTTCCCTTCCTGGTGAATGATTTGACACTCCTCTTGGCTCAATGTTATCATTTTAACGATGTATTCAACACCTTAGAAATCTCCTTGGTTTGGAAGCATTGAAAGTTGAAAAGCCTGGAGGATTCGCTTGGCAGCTTCCAGAATTACACAACCAAAAACAGAGCCAAGAAGCGGCCAACATGAAATCTCAAACCACTGGGAATTCGACATTTGGTTGTGGAATAGTGCTCGAACACTTGGAAGTTAACACCTTGGAGGATAGACAATACTACATTCTTTAGAAAACAAATTCACACTTGTGTTTTACTCCCTTAATAGAGATAACACCATCAATCTTACCCTCCAAATCATGATTCAAAAACCTCCTGGTGACCTTTCTCTGAAAAGTTGAAGGGCATCACCACTAAATCCATTTTTAGCATAGCCTATACATGCATTGAGGGATGGAGGCAAGGGATCAAGCCGTTCCTTTAGCATTTGGTTTACATCTAAACCTGCACCTTGACACCTACGAGCTCAACCTCCTTCCTCATGACTTGACTAGTTTTCGATGCCCTTTTCCCTGTGCGATGTCGAGGCTTCCCTCCCTCGACACTTGGATAACCATGAACCTTTGTATTGAGATTGGGTGTTCACGGTTGGATCACGAACTTGATGTTAACACCTTTTCGTATATACACCCGATGTATTAGGTTTGACCCATCATTTGGTACGTTTTTTTTAATATCTTTTTGGGTATTATCCCACATTGGCATGGGGAATCTACTTCGATAAAGTCTATATGCGCCAACAGTTACAATGCAATTCAACGCATAGTGCAAAAAGAATATCGTCCCTTGGGATCCTCCTCTTGGACTGTGGTCGATAGTTGGGGATTGACCTTGGGGTCAATAATTTTGAAAAGATTTGAACATATGAACTACCTTGTGGTCCTGACTTGGAAACCGGTGCTAACTTCTGTTGTGTTATGTTCTTGATAGCTCTTTGGTGCTTAACTTGGAGGCCCAATATTTTTGATGAAAAATAATTAAGCTCTATATGAGGCTGGAAGGCCTAATTGGGTTAGAAACCAAAAAATGACTAAAGCCGGACTTATTTTATTTTTCCAAGAATTTCTTTCTCAAAGGACTAATTTATTTTGCCAAGACTTGTAAAAATTTCTTTTTCAAAGGACTAAAATCTTGTCTTTGAATGAATAGTACACTCAAGCATAATAATGTTGCAATGAACCCAAGACCAAAAATGGCTTCCAAATCCAGTTTTTTTTGTTTTCCTAATTTGTAGATTCTTGCCCATTTTTCTAAAGCAAAGCAAATCAAATCTCAGTCAAATTGTAAATTTCGATGAAAAGTACGTGTGTCAACATCGGCTCCAAATGGGAATGGCGTCCTCCGTGCTAGGTGAAAATGATCCTGTAGACCAAGTTCCTATTCATTGAGTTGCTCTCAAACCATGTGTGTACCATGCTCTAACATGTCATCTGTATCCACTGAAAACCCAAAATTGTACATGCTCCAAACTGAAATGTGGAAACTAAGCTGAAAATAAAAACTGCAGATTGTTGAAATAAATGCTCGTAGTACCGAGCTTATTCACACTCCTACCCACCCTACTTTACTAAGCACAAATGCCAAATCAACTAATATCATATTTCCAATGAATCCAGTCAAGCAAGTGGTTTCTTGGCTGCAGCTTGCTTTCATCTCCTCCAGTCATAAAGTCATAACTGAAAAATGACAAGTCATTCCACCATTTGAAATTGTTCTCATGTTCAAACATTACATAGCTCATTTTGATTGAAGATTCCAGCAGAGCTACAAAAGTATCCTTAAGAGAAGAAACAACTATCACTTCTTTATGACCAACAATGAGATCATCTTTAAATGGTTCTTTATGACTGTTGACATTTTCTATGTCATAACTTTTTTTTTGAACATCTTTATTCCGACACGATGACCGTTTACTGACTAAAGATTCATTTCTATTGGCAGGATGAACTTGGGACTAATAATGTAATAACCCCAAGCCGAACCCAATTGTAAATGTAAATGAAAATGTACTTAAGTTGGTGAGTTGTTTGATATCATTTTTGTCCATGGTATAGTGTGCACATGTATTGCAAACTAAAATGATGAAGTGTGCACATTCCAGGACACTGTGCACAATTTTTAGGCCAGGGAACCTTTGTGTATATGTTGTGTTTTATGGGCTGCTGAGCGAGTTATTATATGCTAGGAGGCTTATATTTTGACTTAGGCCAGAGAGCCTAGATGTAAAGGCCAGTGAGCCTATTTTTATATATGTCTCATCATTAATATAATACATCGCTATGTGTAGACTGACCATGATAAAAGAGTATGGGGGACTAAACTCCACTAGTTAGGGAAAGAGG